>OZ012739.1:49353086-49369334 GCA_963859935.3 Lathyrus sativus | reverse complement strand
TTCTGCAGCGCAGCCCCTACTCTGACATTTCTGACGAGCTCCTCAGAACCCAGATTTATAATCTTAATATCCTCCTCGTGAGGCAGAATAACCTTTTCTTCTTGTCGCAACAAGCGGGCCAACTCTTCTGGAAGGTCCTCGTCTTCATCAATCTCATCCTCGGCTTGGTAGATCGGGCAATCAAAGTCGTAGTGAGCCGTAGAGGGTCCAGAGTCGATGTCATCTGTCATGTGGATCCTGCAATAACAAGGGTAAAGTTTAAAGCAAGAATATGCAGGTTAGCACAAACCTCGTTGCCATTTTGCTGTGTTTCGAAATAAACATAAAACAGGAATAACAGAGAACACAATATTTGATTACGAAGAAAACGTCTTTTATTTATTAACAAAATGCATACACATAATCCAACAAGGCCCTGACAGCAAAACCACTATGCCCCGGGCAGGACATAGGGTTGTACAAAGATTGTAAAAAGCAAATCATTACTCTTCACTTGTCAGCTTGATAATCTCCTTGATGGTCCAATTGTGGAGGCGCTTGCCCGGCTTGCTCGGTTGAATCCAGGCGTCAAGATCGCAATCACTGTCCCCGCTTCCTCCGACGCAGTGTTGATGCTCTCGAAAATTACTCCCCCCTTGGTGAATATGATCGGCCCTTTTCCACGAGACGAATTGCCAGAAGAAGATGAAGCTTCAGCTCCAGGAGAATACCCCAATCCAAACTTATCCTGCTTGATTGGTATATCCAAGACATGCCCCCAGCCTGGGGTGGAGCCGGCTTCGACAACGGCCCGAGCTTCTTTAAACGAGGAGAGATTCATCTCTTGCTTCTCTGCGACGACAGGGACTACCTCTTTCACCCTGACGGTTTCAAATGCTTGGCAGAGCGTTTCATGGATCTCACCATCCATTTCGACATACTTAAAGGACGACAGGTGGCTTACCATGATGTCCTCCTCACCGCAGACGGTTACTATGCTACCCCCGACAGCGTATTTAAGCTTCTGATGCAGCGTGGACGTCACGGCACCAGTGGAATGGATCCATGGCCGACCTAAGAGGCAACTATAGGCGGGCATGATATCCATGATATAGAAAACCATATTGAACGTCTCTGGACCAACTTGAATTGGCAGGGTCAACTCTCGAAGACGTGGAGCTTGGTTCCGTCAAAGGCTTTCACGACCAGATCGCTGGGCGTGCACAGCAATCCACGGGTATCCAACTTCATCAGTGCCTTCTTCGGAAGCACATTAAGCGAGGAACCCGTATCCACCAGGACATGTGACATAATCGTGCCTCGACACTCTATTGAGACGTGCAAGGCGTTGTTGTGATCTCTTCCTTTAGGAGTCAGCTCCAGATCTGTAAATCCCAGCCCGTTACCAGCATTAACATGGGCCACCACCTCCTCGAGTTGATTTACTGATATCTCCTGCGGCACGTATGCAGCATTCAATACCTTCAGTAATGCGTTGCGGTGCGCCTCAGAGCACAGCAACAAGTTAAGAATCGAGATCTTTGACGGAGTCTGATGAAGATGATCTACAATTTTGTAGTCACTTTTCTTGATCAGTCGCATGAACTCTTCAGCATCTTTTACCATCAAGTCCTTCTCTGCCCCAGCAGGGACCTCTTCGACAGCTTTACCTTTACCCTTATCCACAGCGTCAGCTTGGACCACTTTCTCTGCTGCAACCTCCGCCGGTGCAAACACTCTACCGCTTCTGGTGATACCACTTACTTCGGTAAGATCCTGCACAGTCGATCCGAATGGCTCAAGCTCTATCTTCTGACCATTACAATAAACTTCAGCGCCGTAATGCCATGGAACGGCATTAGTGCTTTCGAATGGAATTGGTCCGGCCCTGGTGATGGTGATAGTAGGCGGACGAGGCGCATAAATAGTAATAGGGTGACGAGGAATAGTAATGGTAGCAACTTCGTCTGCCTGCTTTAGCACGACCTCCCCTGATGCACTCTCAACGCTCCGGCTGAATTGCAAAATACCTTCAGACATCAGACTTCGGATACCTTCGATCAGCTGCTCACACCCATCAGGGAGTGTAGCGCAAGCCATACATAACTCTCCACATCCAGGAAAGAAGCCCTTCTTCAGCAACTTAGCCTTGACAAAACTCAACGGCGTCTTCAAATCTTTGACATCAGTCAGCAAGTCTGAACTCTCCTCAGTGATAACAGCATTCACTCCGCCTCCCTTATGATGAGGCATCGGGTTTTTGGTGACGTTGGGCACGTTGTCCGAAAAGTTAATAACCTTGGCGTCCACCAAGTCCTGGACTTTGTGCTTAAAAGCTTTACAATTCTCAATCGCATGGCCAGGTGCCCCAGTGTGGAATTCACAAGTAGCATTGGCATCATACCCCGGTGGTGGTGCCCCTGTTAAGGGAGCCAACGTCCTCTTTTGAACCAATTGGAGCTGAAGCAACGTTTGCAAAAGCTGTGCATACGACATAGGTGGAGTATCAAAATGACGGCTTGCCATAGGAGCCCGATTCTGATATCTCTTATACCCCTGCTGATTCTGCTGCTGAGGCTGCTGCTGCTGCTGCTGCGGCTGAGCAGCTGGGATATTTATGCTAGCAATCTGAGGCTGAGGGCCCTTGCCCTTTCTCCTAGCATTAGTGACAGCACTGGCATCTCCCTCTCGACGCTTGCCAGCGTAAGGTTTCTTGCTAGCTCCTCCAGCTGAGGATGATTCGCCCTGAATTTTTCCAATCTTTATACCGTTCTCAACATGCTCGCCCAGAGTGATGAGAGCCGAGAATGTTCCGGACATGCCACTGACCAGCTTTTCATAATAGATTCCAGGAAGGGTAGCCACGAACATTTGCACCAGCTCACGCTCAACCATCGGCGGTTGAACCCGAGCAGCCAATTCACGCCACCGCTGGGCGTACTCTTTAAAGCTTTCATTGTTCCGCTGTGAGAGATTCTGAAGCTGAACTCGGTTGGGAGCCAAGTCGCTATTGTATTGATAGTGGAGGACAAACGCTTCTGCCAGATCTCTCCAGGTGCGCACAGCAGCGGGCTCCAAACCCATATACCATTCGAGCGATGGACCAGAAAGACTATCCTGAAAGAAGTGCATCAGCAGCTTCTCATCGTCAGAATAGGCGGACATCTTTCTATAATAAGATCGAAGGTGAACACGGGGGCAGGTAGTACCCTTATACTTCTCGAAGGTAGGCACCTTGAATTTGTGAGGTACTTTAAAGTCAGCAATCAACCCGAGCTTGGACATGTCAACGCCCAATGTGTTCTGATTTTCTATGTCTCTCATCTTGTCTTCCAGCGCCTTGAACCTGAGTCGAGCTTCAGCATTCAACTCTGCTTCTACACCTCTCTGAGAGAATATGTCATCCTGGTGGTCCTCCAGCCACGGTTGAGGCACCACCAGATTTCCTGCACCAGCATTGTCGTTGACCGGCCCTATGTTAACATTGGCTCCCAAACTACCATTGCCGACGCCTGCCGCATTGAGTCCGAGATTAGTCATCAGATTGCCGTTAGCACTGCCGTTGCCCCCGGCAGCAGGAACAACATTTTGTGGAGTATCCACTGGAGGAGGAGTATGCACGACCCCTCCATGCAGTATGCCATTACTGTCAACCCTGGAGATCAGAGGTTGAACCAGAGTACGAAGCTGGTCTTGACCATTCGCGACCACCTGCATCAGCTCCATAAAACGATCCATCCGTTCACGGAGTTCTTGAACATCTGACTGCACCTGGTCCATTATCCTTGTCTGATTAGCGCGAGTTGAGTAGCGGTGGATGAGTCTTTGATCAATCCTGGAGACCGAAAGCAGCTCGGAACCTGAAAAACCTGTTACACTTTAAAGGTTAGGAAAAGCAATAAGATATACACCATGCAAATATGCTTCATGCAGATGCATGCGTGTGTCTGTGTGCGTGGGAGATCTTCCCCCGATCCTAGTGGCTTAGTGCCAGTGTTGGTAATAATAATAGGAAGAAGAAATCTGAGCCCGATCATGGAAATATCAATCTCATATATATATGGAAAGGCCTGTCAAGGCAGTACACAGTATCAGCGAGTACAAACAGATCAACAGCATGACCTCAGCCAACAAGTCTGGTGATGGTCAACATACATCAAAGATCAAAACAACAGGAATACAACTAGTCAAGCACGGCCACGAGCGCGATACTCTGCTAATAACTCCTTTGTCTCTGAACGATCTGGCGAAGTGAGCAACCCCTCGACGAGTAGTTCCCTCTGCCTGATAGTATGCTGAAGCCCCTGAACTGAACTCTCCCAAGCGCCTTCGCCAAAACAATCCTCCAGCTTCCGCTTCTTAGACTCAAACATCAGCTTATGCTCCTTCAGGCTAGCAATAGCTTTGTTGAGACGGGCTTCAGCGGAATACCTGCGGGCGGTCTCTTCATCAAACCTCCGCTCACTGTCTTTTACCTCGGCTTCTAGCTTGGAAATCTGCAGCATCAGCTTGTCTTCTCGCTCCTTCCTGGTGGCCATGGAAGTATTCCAATGCTGGTCGAACTTAGATATTCTCCGATATGCTTCCTCCAAATGTTGCTTCTTCGTAGCTAGCACATCATTAGCAGCTCTGAAGTCTTGACCTAAGCGTTCCCGATCAGCAATCTGCTTTGCCAAGTCTGCACTCAGCTGGCTCACCGACTCTGTTTGCCTTTTGAGAGCATGCACGGCTTCGTTCCTCTCACTTTGAAGCTGAGCTAACTCCTTCTCTAATTCTGCATTTGCCCTCTTCAGTTCATCACGCTCAGCTAATACCTGGTTGTGCTGATGAATGGACACAGTGGTAGGCTCTTCAACTGGAGGAGGACTCTCTGGTCTGACATGAAGGAATGGCATCCCTATAGCGCTGGCTCTGGCTCTGATCCAATCTGAATAAGGAGGGTAGGCTTGGTTGTTGCTCTTCCCCAACAAAGGCTTTCCTCTCGTGCTGATATTGTTCCACGCATACTGAAGCTTGGGCAACAGATCCCCCTCTAGAATACCCGTGAGGTACAGAGATTCCCGTACCTCTTCTTCCTTCGGTGGAGTCCTCAAAGCATATGCAAACTGACGAACTAGCAATGATGGATTGTAGTTAATGCAACCCTTCCTACCTATCAGAGGTACGTTAGGAAACCCACTACAACTGAAGATCACCTCGGTGCCTAACCTGTCTCTGTCAACGAACCAATCAATGTCTTCTGCCGACAAACTCATCAGACGCTCAGGCCACTCAGCTGTGGCTGCAGACAAGCCAGAAGAACCCCTCTTGGGCAAATGACTATCAAACCACCTGTACAACAATGGTACGCAGCATGAGACATTTTTCCCTCTCCGGTTCTCGTTCTTGTAATGCACTGAATGGTAGACGTCTCCGATCAGAGTAGGGACTGGATTCCCTGAGGCAAAGATATGGAATGCATCAAAGTCCACGAAATCAGGCATGCTGGGAAATAGGATAATGTCATATATGCATAAAGCAAGGATGGCATTGAATGCGTCCCAACATTTGTCTTTAGCACATTGCTGAGCCTTAGCTACCAGAAATTGCAGAGAGAACCCTGGGACCTTGTTCCAACTCGTCACCACCAACTCAGAAGCGCTCAAATGGAGTGAGGAAGCTAAACCAGCCAGATCAGGCTCAGCATCCATGTGGACAAAAGGCATTTGCCTTTTGATAGGCACACCCAGCATATCAGCATACTCTTCCAATGTCGGCGCGAGAATGAAGTCATGAAAGGTGAAACACCTCAAGGGAGGGTCATAAAACTGCAGTAGAGCGTGTAACCCATTCAACTCGGACGTAGAAGGTTTGTAAACCAGGCTAAGCAACCTGCCATAAGACTTCCTGAACCTATCCTTCACAGAATCCCCTGCCAGGGCTATCAAACCAGTCAGCTTTGACACATCGGGGGTCGGGAACTTGTATGCAACAGTCTTTCTGAGAGAAGCCATAATAGCAGCAGAAGACGAGAAATCCGGGATCGGGGAAACGGTACCTGCAACACAGACACACGTTAATGGAATGCAGATGAATGCGCAAACTAATGCAAAATGCAGGTATGCAATAATATATCCAGGTAGCTGCTACGGAGATTCGGTATCAATAGTCGCTGATGAGAAGGAAACCCCGGTGTAAAGCCACTAATCTGATCGGCGGAGAATAACCATCTGATAGGACCGAGATCAAAATTCTGCTCTGACAAGAATAAGTGCCTGATAATAAGGACCCCGGGTGCAAGATCAAGTAACATCTGCTGATGAAGTCTTCAGACCCCAAATCAAGATCTGCCCTATCAGGAACAAATACACAGCTGCTGATGAGATCCTCAGATCCCACTCAAAATCTGCCCTATACAGAACAAACCACTGATGATAATACACTGATCAAAGCCTGCTCTATCAAGAACAGACAAACACCCGATGATAAGATCCTCTGACCAAACTCTTGCTCTATCAAGAACACATCTGTAACTGAGAACCCAACATAACTGATTCGCTGTCAAGAAAACCAGGTAGTCTGAAGGTCTAAGTTTCCTGCAATAAACCCAGTCCCACTCACAGGTATGGACCTAGACTGACTCAAGGTATGGCATCCTATGCGTTCATCAGCGTCACAAACTTTCAAAACTGATGATACGATTCCCAGAAGGAGTGGCATCATCAAGTCCTGAAGAGGCCTCACTTAGCTGAATCACAAATGATCGGTCCCCAGAGTCGGCAATCCACCAAACCAGCAACCGTCTCAACCCAAAGGGTTGAAAGTGAAGCCAACCGGATGAACCTCGTCTGAGCGTGGATTTCATGAGACACTAGTGCCTGCAAAGCAAGCACGCGCCCACTAATTTCCACTCTAAGTCTATGGTGCACTCAAGCCTGGGTCTGGCTTCTCACTCAATCAGAACTCCCATCCCACAACAGCACAAATAATCATATTATACTGAAAATAAAATGCGGGAAATAAAGTGCGAGAAGTAAAAATGCGATGAATAAACGCAACCCAACAAGCAAACACACAACCGATAGGATTGACTCGCAGGGAACCGTTGGAGTCCCCAGCAGAGTCGCCAGCTGTCGCTTGCGCGAAAATAAGGTGCCGGCACAACAGAAGAGTCGCCACCTTTCGTTATTTATCCCTCAGAGCGGGAAAGGAAACGATCGGAAAAACCTGACGAATAAGGGTAAGACAAGGTCGTCGCAACCATTGTCTGGGTTCGGGAGTCGGTTACGCAAGGGGAAGGTATTAGCACCCCTCACGTCCGTCGTACTCGACGGGATCCTCGCTTGTTTGTTTACTTGGACGGGTTGGTTATAATCTATCTACCTATCAAGGCTGGCTGAAAAAGAAAAGAAAAATGACTCGGCAAAGCGTCGCACTTTATGCCTACGTATTCTCATCAAAGAATGAGAAATCAGAGTCAACGTAGTTCGGCCTACTACGGGTGAAGGTGGGGAAGGTTGCTCGCTAGGATATCGCATCCTATGCCTACGTACTTTCATCTGGTATGAAAGATCAGAGCAAACGTAGTTCGGGAAACTACGGGTTATCTCCTAAAAGAAGTGTTTTTTATTGTGTTTGCAATTTCAACCGCACTAGAGACTATGACCTGAGAGTGAATGCGTCGCATGTCACCCAAAGGGTACCATACTAAACATCCAGACTGTGGAAAAGAAACTCTCCCACAATCCTTTCTCAGATAGCTTAAGGCTCGTAACGTACGAAAGAAATCATTCATGATTACTGTATCTTAAACTGTTTTGAGATGAGAAGAGAACAGGCCCAACTAGGAGGGAGACTATCAAGTCCTACTGTTGTCATGCCATGGATTCATCCTATGGTTGAGGTTTGAACAGGGAACTCCTAGATGTTGTCATGCATAGGTTTCAACCTAAAAGTCTATCATCAAATCCTCATCAGAGGAAATGAGAGTCCTAAGGGATCATGTCAATGATACACCAAGACAGACAAAAGCATCAGCTTTACAGTAAAATGCATGCAATGCAAGTGAGGGAGGAAATGTGTGTGGGGCTTCAGCCTCCACAAGCTCGTCTCAACCTCAAGCCAGTCATGAAATAACAGTAATCATACTGAAAAATAAACAACATGCTATCAAGCAATAAACAGTAAACTGTAATCATACAGGCAAAAGAGATGAAGTTGCGCTATCAAGCAAAATAAACACATGGGCAAGGGAGCTAGGCTCTACCGAATACCCGCAAGAAAAGCCAAGCAATAACAATACAATCAGATGCATTCATGCTCTTAGACTGAACTTATTCTAAATGGGCTTGGTCTAATGCAGCAGACAAATCAGACAAAACACACAATACATCAAAGAAAACAGAAGAAAGCTTCAACTCCTCCATCAGCAACCCAGTCTTCAGACTTCAATATTCTTCAAGGAATCATCCTCTTCAAGGCCTCAGCTTCTATCTTCAATGGCTCCAATGCTCCAGCAAACAAGATTCAATCAACAAGATGAGTGGGGGATGTTACAGTACTCACTGACTTCCAAAGGATGCCATTGAGGACTTAACATTAAAGGAAAGGCTCTCTCAAAGTTCTACCTTAGAGGGTAAGGTCACTAATCCCTCCAAAGGAGAGAGGTTAATACCCTTAAGGGACTTTATGTTATAGAGAAGGAAGGAGGCGAACAAGACACTCCTTGTTTATTGAACAAAGTATCCTATCTAGGGCTCTGCCTATGCACCTATAAACCTATAAACAAAACAACAAAAGCTAGGCTAAACTCCTCTGCAAGGTCTTCAAAGCTTCCATGATGATCCACAAGGTCTTCAACTCAATCTTCAAAGCTCACACACTCAAAAGAGAGGGAAGGAAAACACAACAATACAACTTATGCCTTTAAGCAACACACATACTATCCATACATTCAAAAATCAATGAAAAATACTAAAACACCATACAATATTCTAGAAAAATTCTAGGGAATTCTATACATACTTACCCTTAACCCATGTATTCCCCATGCACTAACTTGGCCTATAAACCTCAAAACAAATTTGTTCAAGTCTACCTATGCAACTTAAAACCCTAATTAGAGCACCTAAATGTCTAACAATCAAACTACATCAAACTTTAATCTAAAAATCAAGAATTAAATCCTATAGGGAACTATGATTCAATATCTAACTACACAAAAAAGAATGAATTAAAAAGACTAAAGGAAGGTCCTAAAACAAATTCTACAAAATCATGTACAAAATTAATCCTATTTTAAAAGCTATTTAAAATAAAAATCTACTAAAAATATGAAAATAAAATAAAATGGACATTTTATTTATTTATATTTTTCTATACAAAGTCACTAACATATGAAAAAAACAAGAATTAAAAAATATTTAATTTCCTATTTTTTATGAATTTTATAAAAGCAAGAAAATATAAAGAAATTAAAAAAATTAAAAGAATTCAATTAAGGGGGAGGGGGGTGTGATAAGCAAGGGCGCCCCAGTTCAATATTCAATGGGCCAGAATATGGGGGGTGGGGATAGTGATTTGGATAGGCCCACACGCGCCTCATTAAACAAAACGACGGCGTTTCAGTTTTTAAATTTTCCCTCCGTTTTCTTGATTAATCTGGGCCGTAGATTGAGGTGAATTAGTCAAATTGAGGGACCAATCCAACGGCAGCTGGCCATCGTCCCAAATGATTCTAGGGTTTTCAGGAAACCCTTCCTCCATGCGCAGACTTTCCACCTCATATATCTCCCTCGATACTTGATGATTTCCAAACATTCCAAACCAAAATCACGCTACTAAATTCCAGGAATCCAACCATGCTCGTAGTTTCCATTAAATCCTCTTAACATGCGCAAACAGAAGGGATGAAGTTCTTGGTTCCACCATTTTCACTAATATTGATCATGAGGATTCTCAACTTTAATGATATAATTCTCTTCTACATGTTATGCTTATCATAATGAGCCATCAATCATACACTAAAACCTATTATCCAGCTTGCTATCAATCATAACAGATTCTTGTTACTGCCATGAAACCCCACGAAATTCCCCCTAATGCTCAGAATTTAATCAACTAACCTAGCTTAACAGTTCTACACCTAAGATCTAACCTAACTATGCATAATTAAGGAGGAATGAGTGAATTCACCAACCTGTTACACTTTAATGGAGGCTATGGTTTCCTTGCAATTCAGTGCCTGAAACCTTCCTTGATTACTCTCCAATGCCCACTATGACTTCTGTATGCAGCAGGATGAATGATCAAGGCTTGAAACTCGTGTTTGATATCAAAATTCACTTCTTACAATTTCTTCAAGATAGCTTCAAACTGCCATGGATCTTCTTCTACCTCAGCATGTACTCAATCACAATGATCAGAATGATATGTTTGTGGTGGAGAAATGAATGGAGATTGAAGGGAATGAAGGTTTGATATCAAATTGCCAATGGAAGAATCTTGCTTTTCACACTCTAATCTCACCTCTCATCAACAATGATCACCAACCCTTTTACCCTCCATGATTCACTCTTCTTATAATGATCAATGGAAACTCCTAGATCTTTCTAGAATGAGCTAGAAAGTGCTTGGAATCTCATATGATGGTAAGTTGAAAATCTCATGCATCATGCCTTAAACCTTGCAAATTGGTGTCAAATTCTCCTTATGTGAGATATTGAGAAGGAATGTACAAAAACAAGCCTCCTCCTTGCCTTGTGTTATGATTTCCAAAGATGCCTTAATATGCAAGTATGAATTTTCCAAAGCATGTCCCATTTTAAAGCCTCAAATGAAAATTCTATTTAAACCAATGTTCTCAAAATCATGTTTCCAATCAAAATGATATATTGGATGACCTATTTTGGATTCCTAGATCTTCCAAACCAATTTCCAATTTCAACTTTTTAAACTTATAAGCCATTTTTAGTTCATTTTGACCAATCATGCAAATCCATGCTATGAGCTTTTCCAACAATCCATGACCTTCTTTATAGACTTAAAATCACATTTTGAACAACTTTCATGTTTTGAGTTTTTCCATTTGAGGCTTGGAAATAGGAGATATGGCCTTTGCTTAAAATGACCTATAATTGACAAATGACCAAAATACCCCTATCTTGTTCAAACCATAAGTTGAGTTCTACAAATCCTATCAAGTACTTCTACCACTCAAATTAAAGCTAAGACGATGCCCTCCAACATTCATGTTGACCAAGAAATCATAGGAATCATCCTACTAGGGCAAAAGTTGTCTGCGAGTTGGGTGACTTTCAAGGACCCAGATTCACACACCTCTGCTGACCTGTAATTTGTCAAAACCATAACTTGAGCTCTGCAACTCCTATCAAGGACTTCCACAACTCAAATTAAAGCTAATAGCAATCTCTACAACATTCATGTTGTGGGGAAGATGAGATATCAATCACATCTAGAGCTAAAACTGCCTGGAAGGTAGGGGTCAAATTAGGGTTTTTCACTGACAATCCTTGGAAACCCTGACTTGAAACTTCTCAAACTCCTCAATCATGATGAGTTGGTCTATGAATCATCCTTATAACATATCTATGCATCATTCCATGATCTCATGGCCCTTGGATTAGGTCTCAACCTTCTCCAAATCTTCAGTTGACCTAGGGTTGACCTAGTCAAAACCCTAATTCTACCATTCATGGTTGAATCTTCTGAACTCTTGCATAATGACTTCTCTGGGCTTCATGGTGGCTATCAATACATCTCATACACTTTCTCAAAGCATCAAGTTCATTCTCAAAGTCTCAGAATCATCTGAGGAGCTCCCACAACTCTCAAGCTATGAGCCACACATCCCTGGTTTCAATCCACTTCCTCTGAGGATCTCTTGAACTGTCTGATGAAGGTATCCATTTTCAAATACTCAATGAATAAATAATTGTTGGTCAAATTTTGGGGTGCAACAGAGGGCAAGCAGCAGAGAGACGACACTGTGAGGAAGAACCTAAATTCTGCAGATGAGCATGTTGGAAACGCGATTTAGGGTACAATATGAACCTTTTTGCCACTTTCTTTTTATTTATTTATTTTATTTTATAATTATCATTTATTTTTAATATTATTATTAATTATTATATACTATATTTTTTTTAGTTTTCTTTATGTATATATTATTATTATTATTTTGTAAACATATTATTTTATATTATGTGAATTATTTTTTCTTTTAAAGTCCGTTATTATTTTATTACTTTTAAGTTCTGTTAACATATTATGTAAATACTATTTAACTTATAACTTTGTGTATATATATATATATATATATATATATATATATATATATATATATATATATATATATATATATATATATATATATATATATATATATATATATATATATATATATATATATATATATATATATATATATATATATATATATATATATATATATATATATATATATATAATATATATATATATATATATATATATATATATATATATATATATATATATATATATATATATATATATATATATATATATATATATTATAAATTTTTTTCTTTTGATTTAAGTTTTAGAACTTTATTTGTATTATAGTTTTAGAATTTCATTTCAATTTATATTTGGAAGTTTATTTTCTCATTTTCGGCTTTATTTCGTTTCATCTGTTTTAGGTCGATGAAGAAGTTTCTATAAATCGATTACTAAGTCAATATATTGATAAGTATCGTTGGATCTGAGACCACCTTCGTTCTCTCCTCATTTCTTTTCATCTTTTCGATTTTATTTTGACTTGTGGTGATCGATGAAGTCTTGTATCCGTAAGACGAGATCTCATTTTGTTTCGGTCCGTGCGACATGATTCAATTGGAGAATGATCCTCAATATCGTTTCTCTATCTTGTCCTTAGCACGAAAATCGATACGCGACCTCTTATAGTTTGGCTTCTCTTATAAGTCGAGCTAAGACGGTTTAACGTTACATTGGCCCCGATTGGATTCATTGACGCTATCAAACCATTGCCATCTGAGAAAATCAAATTCTCTTTGTATTGAATTAAAAAGAGAGGATTAAGTGTAGTTTTCTTCCTCTCCGAGTGTCGAGATGCTCACTGTAGTGTGGGTGGTTTAGACACTCGTCTTTCAATACGAAGACATGCCTTTATTCACCATCTCTCACTTTCACAACTTCCTTTCGCAACCTTTCTCACCTAAAACCTCGGTCCCGTACCGAGTGCTTTTTCAAACTTTTTTTCTTAACAAAAACTTGAATGGTCGTGGAGTGGTTAGGCGTAGGCCTTCTCCTATCCCGAGTGTTGACGTTTACCGTAGGGTTCTCTATCGCAAAGCACTTACCGTTCAAAACCAAAAACATCTTTAATAAAAGAATGAAGTTCTCTTTGTGTTAAATTAAAAGAGAAGATTGAGTGTAGACTTCTTCCTCTCCGAGTGTCAGGATACTCACTGTAGTGTGTGTGGTTTTGATACTCGTCTTTAAATACAAAGACGCTACGTTCGTCACACCATTTTTATAATAAAAACGTTGAGATAAAGAATTGGGTAATACCCGCAAGGGGTTACTATCCGAGGACTTATCTCGCCCCTAAAAAAAAATCTCACAAATCAAATGTGACATCTTGCCTCGCATGGCGAAAACCTAATCATTTCAAAAAGGATATGTTACGTCCGTTCTACCGCAAACAGGTAACGCATAAGTCTCTTCACATGCGAGCAGCAAAACACCTAAACTGCTAGAATGCGCATGATAGCATCATCCACAAAAAATCAACAAACCGTAGGCCGAACTACGGGTGCTCTGATTCTTTACTTTTTCAAGTAAAGATACGTAGGCACAAGGGCCACAATCCTTGCCGAGCACATTCCCCCCATATTTGTAGTTCCCCGAACTACGTCGACTCTGATTTTCTCATATCCGTTGAGAATACGTAGGCCTAGGACCGCGAAGTCCTATCGAGTCTGTTCTTTCTCTTTTCTTCCTTGTTCTCTCTTTCCTCCTAACCTCTCATTTTCCTGTTTCTAACCCTTCTATCCCTATCTTTTGGAACTCTTTTTATAGTATAATTTTTAAGCAAATAAATTCACCCGTCGACAAGCAAATGGTTCCCATCGAGTATGATGGATGCGAGGGGTGCTAATACCTTCCCTTCACATAACCGGCTTCCGAACCCATTCTTGGTCGCGAGACCATCTTATCCATTTCATTCTTAAGGTTTTCTCGATATTTTCCTTTCCCTCATAGGATAAATAAAGTTCGGTGGCGACTCTTCTGTCCTTTCTTTTTTGCCTCCCCGTCGTTGCACGATGCATTTTTTGAGTAGCGACAGCTGGAGACTCTGTTGGGGACCCCTAGCGAGCCGAGCCTAATTTGTTTGTCATGTTTCTGTTTTTATTTGTTTTACTTGTTTATGCTTCGTTCTCTAACTGTTGGGTTTATTTGGATGGTTTGTGAGGATAAAAGCTTTCTACCCGAGCTTTCAAGTATACACTAAGTTAGGAGGTGGTTTCTTTCTGATTTGCGAGACTTAGGACTCGTTGAGTTGGATCGAATCCCACCGCTCAGATGAGACCCCCTTGTGATGATTATGTCTTACGAGTAGTCGTAATGGTGTTCTTATTTCCAACTTGGGAGTCTGCGACTCTGAGGACATTTTGTAGAACCTTATTCCGAAGGTTCCTAAAACATAACTCTGTGTTCATCCTTTGAAGGGATTACCGTCTTACGAGTAGTCGTTCTGATGGAAAACTTTTGAGGGTTAGTGCATGGGACTTTGTTTAAAGGCCTTTTGGGATACCCTCTTATAAACCAGTAGATAGCCACCCAAGGGGCGAGATACCTTTTGTTATTGTCTTGCAGGATCTGTGACTTAGATCCTTGATGTGGATCTGTGCTCGTGTGCACTCATTGCATTGCGTTTGCATAAACATCTCTGCATCATTTTGCATTTTCTTCCCAGATACCAAGAACTTGTCCATCCTCTGTCCATAACCCACAGTTGATTTCCCGACACTCTCGTTGAACTCGTGGGAGCTACAAAGAGTTTGAAGCAAGAGAAGCATAGACGCCTCGAAAGGCCAGTTAGACAAAGCAAGATGAGGTGGTTATGCTCATGAACGATCATTAGTTATCTAAGATTTAAGATTCCAAGGGTCATCTCCAAAAGCCGTTGGTCCAGACAGGCAGGCGTCCTCAACATTGGCAGTCCATGGGCGTTTTTATCATTTGCATCTTGTAGATTATTTCCTGTTAATTGCTACTTGTGTTTAAACATTGTTGTTTTGAATGGTAATATTAATGAAGTGATTATGCATTTTCCGAATCAGTCACGTCGTATTCACTCATTATTCCCACTATCACAGACACATACACCTTTATTCACTCCACTTTATCACTGATGTTTTAATAAAGATTGGAGGGAGGATGATGAAAATGAAATACCCATAATTGCAAACCATATGCTTTCAGACAAAATCTCGTCAATGATGTACAGGCATTATTTCAATTCCCTTAAACACCGGAGATATAAGGAGTTAATCCCTAGTCAACCACTTCGAGCCTAGAAGTAGGAGTTTCCTTCGGATATTCAAACCCTTACACTCAACCTGGGGCAGGGTAGTGTTCAGTTAACCCGATTATGCACTCGAATCAACAAAAGAAATCCAAAGACAAGACAGTTGTTCATCAATAACCCATGACTTGGAAGTCACAACCTTCCAACGAAATCAAAGAGCCTGCTAAGTCCAACACCTCAAAAGGGGACTTAGGGAAAAATTAAGGCAATCCCGATGGATATGACAAGCAAAATCAGTCCATGCAAAAGTTAGGGATCAAAAACAAAAAGAAAAGAGATCCTCAAACCCTCAAACAAAAACAAAGTAAGATTCAGTGGCCATTCAAGTCAAGAGCCACTAACATCCATCAAAATAAGGTGATTGCCGTCTCTAGCAAACCTTGAACCATCAAGCTTACACCGTTAAGTCTGTATATGCAGAATTAACTGAACGTAGGACTGGAGATTATTACGAAGAAAGGGTGGGTACAAATCTATTTTGAGCCTAATATCCTTTGTTTTATAACCATGAACCAGACCACGTTACAACCCTCGAAAGACCTAATTAAGGCGAGGTTTATTCTGAAAGCATATTATCGCGAGGTTGCGTAAACTGACTCCTCACATATTTGATAATTATCAACGTGGATGTCAATATCCATGCTATATCTTTTACACCAATCAAGTTAGCAAAA
>OZ012739.1:49249544-49352586 GCA_963859935.3 Lathyrus sativus | reverse complement strand
GAAACCTATGCATGACAACATCTAGGAGTTCCCTGTTCAAACCTCAACCATAGGATGAATCCATGGCATGACAATAGTAGGACTTGATAGTCTCCCTCCTAGTTGGGCCTGTTCTCTTCTCATCTCAAAACAGTTTAAGATACAGTAATCATGAATGATTTCTTTCGTACGTTACGAGCCTTAAGCTATCTGAGAAAGGATTGTGGGAGAGTTTCTTTTCCACAGTCTGGATGTTTAGTATGGTACCCTTTGGGTGACATGCGACGCATTCACTCTCAGGTCATAGTCTCTAGTGCGGTTGAAATCGCAAACACAATAAAACACACTTCTTTTAGGAGATAACCCGTAGTTTCCCGAACTACGTTTGCTCTGATCTTTCATACCAGATGAAAGTACGTAGGCATAGGATGCGATATCCTAGCGAGTAACCTTCCCCACCTTCACCCGTAGTAGGCCGAACTACGTTGACTCTGATTTCTCATTCTTTGATGAGAATACGTAGGTATAAAGTGCGACGCTTTGCCGAGTCATTTTTCTTTTCTTTTTCAGCCAGCCTTGATAGGTAGATAGATTATAACCAACCCGTCCAAGTAAACAAACAAGCGAGGATCCCGTCGAGTACGACGGACGTGAGGGGTGCTAATACCTTCCCCTTGCGTAACCGACTCCCGAACCCAGACAATGGTTGCGACGACCTTGTCTTACCCTTATTCGTCAGGTTTTTCCGATCGTTTCCTTTCCCGCTCTGAGGGATAAATAACGAAAGGTGGCGACTCTTCTGTTGTGCCGGCACCTTATTTTCGCGCAAGCGACACCCTCACTCAAATTCATCTATGATTATTGGAATAGTACTTCCGGCGCCGCCATTATTGTAGTGCACTAATGACTTATTATGTTCTTCCTTCAATGTGTTTTCTGTTTTGTTTCTGTTCAATGAGGCTGGTGTTGTATTCAGAATGGGAAGCAGTGTTATTGTTGTGTCAATGATGGCAGAGAAAGCGTTGAAACGGTGGATGCGGCTAGAATCTGTTGTGGCGATGGATACGTGAAAGTTATGAGGTGGGTGGAGTAGAAATAAGGCGTGAGCAGAGGGGTGTTGCAAGTTTTAGAGAGGAGTTGTATGGTTCGATGTTGTAGTTGTTGTTAATTGGAAGGCGCATACCAACTGTTTCTGAAAAGGCTGGTTTCAGATAAGGCAAAATGAAGGCTTATGTGTTTGGATCGGTAAAGGTATGTGAGTAATTGGTGGGAATTCATGAAGGTTGTATTAATGGCGGTATGGAAATTGGGTGTTGTTTTGAGGGACACAAAGGGTGGTTTGTGCGGCAAGGGATTATTGGTCACGTGGCTGTTGTTAGTGTTGTAGCAGGGGTGAGAACTTGTGGATGTTAGCTGCAGATTGGAATTCTTTATTTCGCTAAGGGACAGGATAGTCTGAACATGTGGTTTTTCTTTCCATAGCAACATGGAATACTTCAAGTTTTATCCACCATCTCTTTCTCAGCAAACCATCTACCCCTGTTAAGTTGTAGCTTCCTGCCCAAGCTCTTCCAATGATGAAACATGCTTAGCTCATATTGCAACATTCACATCATCACCATGTGAACAAATGATAGTACAGACCTTCCAGTTATACATGATGCTCCTAAAACAATGACGTTTCTATCAGAGCATCACACGTGTCCACTTCCCAATAAATACATGAACTAGTAATCTCTATTACCAACATAGTAGCCTTGACAGTTCGATTCTCTCTGCGGTAAGGCTTCAAATTAAGAATACTATGTGCTCTTTCTAACACGTACGTTATTCCAACAACTCGGCGAGCATCAATAACTAACTCAAGGCAATAACAACAACAGGCTTCAGGAATGACATTACAAATGCGACACCCGGCTTTATAAACTCCATCTCTTCAGTAAAAAACACTGGGACAACAGTGTCGTTGTTGTGGTTGTATTCGTGACAACATCGACTTTGTCAGCATATCTGCTGGCTTGGTGATGACAAGTTGAACGAGGCAAGTATGATTTTGTTGCTATGTTTGCTTGTGATTTGTGCATCTCCAGGTTGTTGATACAGCGTTGATGCTGGTGGAAGTTTTGTTGCATTTGACGTGTATGTCTGTTAAAAATGGTGATATCAATAACGTGTGCAGTTGTTCTTGATAAAATTGTTTGTGATTATCTCTTGTTCATGAAATTTTTGCAGGTTTCGTCTATTCTTTTGCTGCGTGTCCGCCTGCTTGTTGGAAGGTGTAGAAGATTTCTCTGTCGGAAACTGAACGAAAGTGGTACGTGATTTATGGAGTTGAAGCAGATGCTTAAAGAATGTCTTCGAAGCAAAACAGAGGAGTTTTTTGTGTCTGTTTCATGGCAGCAGAATATCTCGAAGTGGGGAGGGAGATTTTTGGAGAAGGATTGTTGAATGTATGGAGGAGTGTGGAAACAATATGTTGTTATTGTGAATTTGTTTGCACATCTGGTGTATGTTTGAAAGGTTTTGAGGTGAGAAATGAGAGTTAGAAGGATGCAGGTGGTTGGTTAATGATGGGGCTGTCTCAAATCAGAGGGAGTTTGAGTGAAGATGATGATGTGAGATAAATGAGGTTGATTGAAGTTGATGTAAGTAGAGATGAGCTTCGGTGTTTTAGTTCAAAGATGAGGGGTTCGATTCAGGTATGAGTTTAAGATTTCCATCTCTTGTTTCGATCCCCCTTCATCTTTTTTCTATTCTTCTGGTTTCCTGATCTCTGATTTTTGTAGGTGAAAACAGAAGGAAAAATTGGTGTTAGTCTGTTTTGAAAAGGAAAAGAGAGGGTTTGTGGTTAAAGTTGGGGTTGTTGGCCTGAGGATATGAATGAGGATAGAGGGTGATTACTGTTTTGAAGGTGAAGATAGACCAAGAGTTTGAAGAGTTGAAGAAGGGTGAATGAGCTGTTTTGATTTTCAGAGTTGTATGGTTTTGTTGTGTGGAATTACTTTGGAGTGATGGTTGTGAATTTATGCAGGTCTTGTCTGGCATGGGTGTCAAAGCATAGCAGAGTGTGTTTGTTGGTCTGGTGTGAGTTTGTAGCAGGGTAGTGGTCCTGCTGTGCTGTTGGTGGTTTTTTGTGGGACATCTGATGCATTATGTACTACTGCTACAATTTTGTTGTGTTGTGAATTTTGCAGGTTACGACCAACACATTATTTGTTGTTGAACCCCCATATTCACCTTGTCCTTTCCTTTATTCTGTGGTGGTGTGTTGCCATTAACAAATTGTGTACGGATACGACGTGGCCTTGTTGCTCACAAAATCTGTTTTTGTTTTATTTGCAGGTAGTGGCTTATGAAATTTGCATCCGGTAGCAGACCTGTAGGGCCTTGGGTTTTTGGAGTGCAACTGAGGGTTTGTTGGTGCAAGTTTGGCACAAGATAGCTGCTGCGTTTTATCACAATTTATGTGTGTCCCCAAAACAGAATGTTTGCTGCGTGGTATGGGGAATCGTACAACTCATGGTCGGACTCAAGGCGTTGTTGCGTATTGTGGGCTTTTCCGTACATGGAGGGTGGTACGGTTGTCGTGTTGCAGGGAGGTGGGTTTGTACACCAGCTGGAGCGTGGTTTTGATGCTCTGGAATTGTAGGTTTTTGCTGAGAAAAACATTGTTGTTGTGTGAGTAATTTTTGTTGTACGTATTCAACGCGTGGGATTCGCTTGGTTGGACGGTTGTGAGTCTGTGTGAATTCTGTTGGTAAGGCAATGTTATCTTGAAGTGGGACCTGGTGTAAAATTTTGGGAAAACAAAAATGTCACTTTTTCCAATTAAAGGTATTGATGAGTCATCAACAAATTATATGTTGTTAAAACTTGGACTATGTAAAGAAATCTTGGCCTTGTAACTTGATATTCTTTACAACTTGAACTTTGTAATTGGGCTTATCTTTTGTGTAGAACTTTGTAACTCATGGTCGTTTATTGAAAAAAAATATGGGATTTTAATAAAAAAATGTGGACTTGTATTATTTCCCACATCTCTACCTCTTCAATATTGAATTATGCCTAAAACACCCTATCCAAAAAAAAGTTCTTGCACTTGGTTCTTGATAGGAATTAAAAACCTATTTAAAACTAATCTCAACAGTCTTGATACCTTGATTTGAAATGAGGTTCTGGATTAAACATAAATCAATCTCGATGTTTGCCACTTGTGCTGATAAATCAAATCCTTCACTAAAAATCAAATTGATGGAGAAATGCCTTGAAACCAGATGGACACGGTATAAAATTATGAATTAAACTATCCATAATTCTAGCTGGAGATGAAATATTCCTTAATGATCTTTTCTACCATGAAACATTGATAACTTAACACAGCCTGAGAGCTTGGTCTTTGAAACACCCTCTTTTATGACTAAGAATAGGTCAAGGCCAACTAGAAGTCAATGTTGCACGCATTTAGGCCCAATGAGAGTTTATACACAGATGAGAGAAATTTGGGGTACGACAAGCACAACATGAGGCAGAAGCATGGAAGAACAAATATCAGGTTGTCGTTAGTGAGAATGCCGAACTTCAGAAGCAGCTTCAGGTAAGGAATAAAGAGTCAATTTCTTACAAGAGGAGAAGAGTATATGAGGATTTATTTCCCTCCAAATCTCAGCCTACCCTTTGAAGTTGATTGTGGACAATGCTTCCTTAGGACTTTATTAGCTTTTATTTAGCTATTATGTTAAGACTTCTTTTAAGAATATTTACTTGTAATCCATTTTCAAAATTAATAAATAAAAGTTTCTTTGGTATCCCACGATGTTCGTAAATATTTGAATTCCATGAAAGTCTTTCATCTGCATTCTGCATTCTAGCATCATATTTTTGCATTGCACTTGTCTCCCGGTTTCTCATTCTCTGTTCTCTCACCTTCCAGTTCTGTCACCCTGAGTTCTCTGCATCAGTATAACACTAGAGTCCAAGCTCGAAAAAGGATGGAAGAACAAGCTCAAGAGATGGATCGTGTCAACAATGAACTCGAAGACCTTCAAGGAAAAGTGGGACAGATTATGGAGCAGCTACAAGTCATTAATACAAAGATGGATACTCAGCCCACTGTTGTCTCTGAGATTACCAATGTTGTTGCGGATCCTCCACCAGTTGTTACTATTGCGAATGTACCTCCTTTTGATCTTCCACACGGTTTCGTGCCTCCTCCTCCTGTTGTTCTCATTGTTCCACCAGTTCAACCAGTTGTTCCCGTTGTTCAATCAATTCAAAAAGCTGCTCCTTTGGTTTCTGAAGCCCCTCGAGTGGTTCCTACTTTTACACCTGCTGCTGTTCATACTCGTGTGCAACTTTATTTCAATGAACCCATTTATGACATCCCTGATGATGAGGAAAATGAGAGACATGAAAAGCTTCATGAGAATGTTGAAACTTTGGACAAGATATTGAGGAAGATGGAAGGTGGAGAGAGATTGCTTCACAAGTAGAACCTCCTTTGACTGAGAAAGAGTTAACTGATTGGTTCGTTGATACTGTTCGACCATAATTCTATGAAAGAATGGTTGGTAGTGTGACTACTAATTTCTCTGAAATCGTTGCTATTGGGGTTAAAGTTGAGTTGGGCATGAAGAGTCAGGCCTACCAAGCTCCTTCTAATTATCAACAAGCGCCCGACCCATCAACAGCCGAAGAGTCAGGCTCCTCGTCAGAATGGTCCGAATAGGAGGCAGTACAAGCCATGTACTCCGATTCCCATGACTTTTGCCAAGTTGTACCCTTCATTAGTGCAACAAGGTCTGATTGTTACCCGGGCTTTAGGTCCACCTCCTAATCCATTACCAGCCAATTACAACCCCGCCGCTCATTGTTTATTTCATGAGGGTGTGCCTGACCACAATTTGGGAAATTATTATGCTCTCAAGAACCTCGTCAGAGATTTGTTGGAAAAGAAGATTTTGTCTTTCGATGAACCTCAGCCAAATGTCAAGAACAACCCCCTGCCTAACCATGGGGCTGTTAACGTCATTGATGATTCGTCTGATGAAAATCTTATCCTTGATGTTGCTCAGATCAAGACTCCTCTCAAGGTATTCCATTCAAAATTGTTTGAAGCCGGTCTAGTATCTACTTCTCATATTGATTGTACAAGTTGTGACGTCTATGCCAAGGGCTGTTTATTGGTTCGGAACGATATTCAAAAATTGATCGATGATGGTTTTCTAAAAGTGGTTAACAAGGTGAAGAAGGATGAAGTTGTTGTGATTGAGCCTATCTTCATCTTGCCATAACCGAAGGTTAATGTGCCAGTGTTTAATTTTCTAGGGGCAAGTTCTGTCTAGTCAGTGTTCAATATATTGAAGCCAGCTACTCCTACAGTGGATCAGCCAAAGCCGATAATTATTCAGAAGCCGAGTCTGTTTCCCTTCCGTGATCCTAAATTCGTACCCTGGAAATATGACGTGACCATGATTGACAAGGAATTTGGGAATGTTATTCCAAGGTAAGAAGTGAAGACTGATAACAAAACTTTGACTAACATAGCTGGGACAAGCAAAATGACTCGCAGTGGTCGCATTTATACTCCCCGTTTCAATGAGGCTCTGTCTAAAGAAACAACTACCACTACCATTATGCCAGCCAAAGACAAAGGTGAAGAGGCAGCTACGAATGATGAAGATGCTGAGTTCTTGAGGATCATCAAGAAGAGTGATTACAAAGTTATTGATCAACTTCATCAGACTCCTTCGGAGATCTCTATCTTGTCTCTGTTGATGAGTTCACCCGCTCATAGGGAAAATTGTCTCTGTTGAAGATCATCAAGAAGAGTGATTACAAAGTTATTGATCAACTTCATCAGACTCCTTACTAAGTTACAGAAAGTATTGACTCAAGCTCATGTCTCTCAGGACATTACCACCGGTCAGTTTGATAGTATGATTGCCAATATTACTGCATGTAACACTCTCAACTTCAGCAATGAAGAGCTACCGAGAGAAGGTCTAAATCACAACCAGGCTTTACATATATTAGTGAAGTTTCAAGAGGATAACTTATCGAGGGTGCTTGTGGATACCGGTTCATCTTTGAATGTCCTACCCAAGAGAGTTCTTAGCAAGTTGGCTTACAAAGAAACCGTGGTAAAACCTACTTCCTTGATTGTCAAAGCTTTTGATGGCTCTCGTAGATCTGTGATTGGAGAGGTGGAACTTCTGATGTTGATTGGTCCGTATATTTTCAACATCACTTTCAAGTCATGGACATTAATCCTAACTATAGTTGTCTGCTTGGAATACCTTGGATCCACGCCGCTGGGGCAGTAAATTCAACTTTGCATCACAGATGAAGTTTGTGGTCGATGAAAAGCTAGTTATCATACACGGTGAGGAGGATTTGATGGTCAGCAACCTATCTTCTTTCCATTATATTGAGGCTGATGAAGACGCTTCAGAAACTTCTTTCCAAGCACTCGAGATCGCCAATGCTATTCTATTGGAAGTCGAGGAGACAGAGGGCCAGAGTAATCCATCTTTCGCATCCTTGAAGAGTACCAGATCAATAATTGACAGGGGCATTCCTGAAGGTTGGGGAGAGGTAATTAATATCAAGACCAAGACTGATCGCTGTCGCTACTGCGAAAATCGGCGCCGGCTGAACAGAAGAGTCGCCAGCGTGCGTTATTTATCCCAACGGAGGGAAAGGAAACGCTCGAAGTAAACCTACGACAAAGACGGGAAAGGAATGGTCATCGCAACCAAATTCCTGGATTCGGGAGTCGGTTACGCAAGGGGAAGGTATTAGCACCCCTCACGTCCGTCGTACTCGACGGGATCCACGCTTGCTTGGTTTGTCTAAAGGATGCAAAACAATCTATCTACGGCTACTAAATCTAACGGAAAGAAACTGACTCGATAGAGCATCGCACTCTATGCCTACGTATTCTCAAGAGAGAAAGTCAGAGTCATCGTAGTTCGGGAAACTACCGGGAATTGGCTCGCCAAGACTTCGCGTCTTGTGCCTACGTACTTCCACACAGCGTGAAAGATCAGAGCTTACGTAGTTCAAGCTAACTACGGCTAGACAGGGGGTTCTCGATCACACAGGAGTGAGAGATTGAACTGGTTTTAAAGGTACGGGAACCTACGGGAACTAAAACTACGGTCTGGTCTCAAATGCGCAAGGGCAAGAGAAAGGGAAAACAATCAGTCGTCAGCGGGAAAGTCTCGATCGCACAGCAGCAAGAGAACAGAAAGGTTAGTTGTTAGTGTGCTCGCTAGGATATCGCATCCTATGCCTACATATTCTCATTAGATATGAGAAATCAGAGCAGCTGTAGTTTAGCCTACTACAACTAAAACCTGGAAAAGAGGGAAAAGGGAAAAAGGGAGCTCGCTAGGATACGGCATCCTATGCCTACGTACTCTCGTCGGGCACGAGAGATCAGAGCTAACGTAGTTCGACGGGAAAACGAATCTCAATTGCACGGGGGCAAGAGAAGGGAAACAGGGATTCGCTCGCACGAGGCGAGAACAAAGAGGAAGCAGGCCTACGCCTAAACGGGAAGGAACTCGGGACACGCACACAAGAACCTAAGAAGAAACTCCTCAGCTGGTGCTTCCTTTGTATCTGATGATGCAGCCCACAACACTCGACGGTTGCCTGAGGACTTGAATACGACGATAAAGATAAAAGAAGCAACTCCGGAGCTCCTGACGTACGCGCAAGCTCCATTCCAATCTTCTCCTCTCTGGATCTTGATGTTGACGCTCGAGTCGAGAATAATGTAACGCTTATACCGTCATGGTTTGACTTATACTAGAAATCGAACTCTAAGAGGTAGCGTATTGATATCCGTGTCAAAGACAAGATGGAGAAATGATATCGAAAATCATTCTCCAATTGAATCATGTCAACAGCCAGCCAGAAATAAAATCGAGAATAAAGTCAGATGGAAACGAAAATAGGAGACAAATCCACTAACAAAATGGAAATAAAAGTCTACTCCTAAAATACGGCAATTAAAGTTTTAAGGGAACTATATCTAAAAAGAATTACATCTATGAATCTTCTTAACCAGGAATTAATTCCTAAACTATATTAAAATATTAAATCCTACCAAGCTTTGGACTAAAGTTCTTTAAAGGTAACCACTAAAACCTAAACTATATTCTAACTAGGATATTAAAAATATTCTAACCAATATCAAACTAAAAAAAACTCTAAAAATAAAAAATATAAGATTCTACTATAAATATATTTACTATTATTATTTTCTTTAAGAAAAATTAAATTGCCATAAAAAAACACAAAAATAGCCAGCAGGGGGGTAAATGATACAGAGGGGATATGCAGCAAAAACTACCAAGATATTGAGCCCAGCCCAACAACTAATAACCAAAACGAAGGGGGGTGCATGCAGAAAAACGGGGTTGTGGCCAGTAAAGAGTAATTGGGCCCATCCCACACTAACAGCAGAAAAAAAATGAAGTGGGGAAGGGGAAAAAACGGAGACGATGCAAAAAGTCGCTGGGCCTTTGAGCCCAGTCCACCAGTCACGGTCCAATACCCATCTTTTCAGCAGACAAAGCCCTAACTCCCTCCAGCTACCCCTTTCACTGTTCACTCAAGATTCTTGCGCCGTTTCTCCCAAACCCTCTCTCCGCTCAGACCTCTTCTCCATCTCACTCAAACTCCTTGTCTTCATTCACCACCATCACTAAATCTCAATCTCTCCTCCGCTCTGAATCATCAACAACAAATGAACAACACAATTAAGCTACAAACCTTCTGCAAATAAAATTAGACGGCGGCTTGCATATTGCGGAAGATCTGAAGTAGATACGAAGTTCTTCGTGGATGAAGAATGTTCTTGATGACGAACATGCATGAAGGAGTTCATCGAGGATCTGTCAAGATCTTCGAAGATCTTGAAGCAATCTGGGAAATCGCTGACGAACAAGGGATTTCGGTGAACTTTGATTGTTTCTGGTGGAGTTTGTGAATAATCTAGAGAACGTGGCGCTGAAGTAGGGATCAGTGATGAAAGTTCTAGATCTACGAACTTCTGAAGAAGAACACTGTGTGAAGATGGAAGGATCCAGAGAAGCGTTTGAAGATTTGTTGTATTCACAAAGATCTGAAGTTCGCGGAAGCTTCGTGGTTCTTTGAAGAAATCTGGAGATCGCGATGAACATGCTTGTCGAAGATGTGAAAGATTTTCTGGGAAACTCTATGAAGATCTTGGCGAATCTGGAGATTGTTGATGAACACGGCGAATTTCCTTGAAGTCTCCGGTGAGATCCGTTTGAAGATTCTCTGGACGAAGGATATGAGGCAGATCTTAAAGACTCCGGGAGCGGATGAAGGCTGTATGATGATGAATGTTAAAATTTCTGGAAAAAACAGCATGAGGATGATGATGAGTCTAGATCGGAGAGGATGAAGGGATGAGTTTTCTGGTGAATTTAGCAGTTTCCGGCGGTTGTTATGGTGGTCGCCGGCGACGGTTATGGTTCACCTGTGACCGGTGCGACGGCTGCATGGCCGGCGGTGAGGTGGTTGGGAGTGGGACGAGTGTCAACTTGCATGCTGAGGAGGGGTGAGGAGAAGAAACGTGGCGTGGAGAATGAGAGAAAGCGAGACACGTGGCAGAGAATGGAGATAGTGGGATGGTGAAATGGCACTCCCTGAGTGAATGGATAATGAGGTGGCAGCCCTGGAACTGACACGCGTGGCCAAATATATACGTGACAAGTGGCGGACTTGTAGACTGGGCCTCCAAAGCAATGGGCCCACGAAAAAAAAAGGCTTAATGAAATGGACTCTGCTAATGGACTAATAAACTGAATTAAAAACTGATTAAAGACTCAATTAAAAACTAACTCAATTAATTCTACTAATTAATATGCTAATGATGAAAAAAAGACCTCATTAATACTTAAACAAAATTAATGCTAATCTAGACTTACTTAAAGCTAAACTTCTTAAAATGCTAATTAACAGCTAATTAATTCCAAAAAGAGAAGAATTTAAAATCTATTTAAAACTCTGAAAAAAAAGAATTATCCTATTAAATCTATTAAAACCCTATTTAATTTCTAGAACTATATTACAAGCTATATACTATTCTATTTAAAAACAAAAACCTAATATTCTAATAAAACTCTACTAAAAATCTATTATTCTATTAATTCTATATTAAATTCTATAAAATTAATAAAACCTATATCTATTAAAATTCTAGAAAAGAAAATCGATAGAAAACTATTAAATCTACAATATTCTACAAACAAAATAAAGCTCTATTTAAATTCTAGAAAAAGCTATAAAACCTATTTAAAATCTATAAAAGGCTATTAAATCCTAAAAATGCAAACAAAGGCAAACAACCAACATAAAAGAGAGCGCGAGACCAGATCGAAGCAAGCAGTAAACCCAGACACCAAAATGCTCAAAAGCAACCGCGTAAGCTAAAAACACCCGGGAAGCGCGTGACTTCTCAAAAATAACCTCCGATTACCCGAACCGGTCTGAAATGCCTGAAATGTGAAAACAGGGCTGTAATCCCGATAAAATCAATATGACTGGACAAATGCACTGTATGCGGTATACGAATGCGAATGCGAAAATGCGTCAAAACATAAACCAAATATGGGAACCGGTTGGTCAAATTTTAGGGTGCAACAGCTGCCCCTATTCAAGCGGCTTGGACCTGAATGGTTGAAGAGCGAACAACTTTCAAACATTCAAAGGTAGAAGACGGTTGAATACAAAAGAACCCTGAAATTTGTCAACCGCAGAAATAAACTGCAGAACTGCTTGAGGAATAGCTTCCAATGAACTGAAGTTTGGTTGTTACGGCAACAACTGGTCAATTATCTGATAATTTTCTTTTTTTTCCGTCAATCACCTGTGTGACGCCACGGGTATTGAATCTTCGAAATAATGCTTCAGAAAGCAAACACCTTCCCATCTGCTATGGGATCTTTTCTGTCGACTCACAGTTCACAGCGAACCTGAGGAAAACTCTCCTGGGGAAATTCTGAATCGACTGCCAGGCACCCATTTTCGACAACAGGCGGCAGCTTCAGAAGTTTGATATGATGTCAATCTTTCTTTTTTTCAGTGCCGACGTAACAACCAAATATGAAGAAATCACTCCGCTGTGGGTGAAGAGAAGCTTAACCAAACAACTCTGCAGGGGAACATACTCGAAAGCCAAGAGGTAACCAACCTGGTCTATGTTTTGAAATGCGTATGTTTGAAAATGATGCAATGTCCCACACGACATGGAAATAATATGCACATGTTTTGATACATGCTAGGCCCCATACGGCATGGATATGCTATGCGTTCTGGATAGGTGAAAATATGACGGTATATGCAAAAGCAAACGTAAATGCAGGCTGCCAGAGATCACCGGGTCTGACACCACTTGGTAACATAAATGTCGAAGGTAAAGTCAACTCCACTGAAGGTAACCAGTTATCACAGAATCATCTCAGCAAAATAAATGCTGGAAAAGGGAAGGACGGCCCGGCACGACGATATTCTTTCTAAACCATTGGCTACCTGATTGTACTCTATGAGGACTAACCAAATTGTGCACAGCACACGGTTGGGAATGCTCCTTCTGTCACGGATATCAATCTTAATCTGCTGAGAATATTCCTGATCCTACTCCGATGCGGGATACAATCTCAACTCTTCCGGGGATAATACGTGACTTCTGATCTGCTGAGGAAAAGTACTCCTGTTTTAATCAAAAATCCATAAGGAATGCAGAACATTAATCCGGGAACTAGTATCAATCGAGCTTCGTATCGGTGAATGTGACAACCTGCGAGTCATTGGGAATTACCGCGTCGGATATTTTTTAGGCTTTTTTTGGTTTAAAGGATAAAAATGGGTTATTAACAAGATGGAAAATACTAGACGGGGCTAGCATTCAAAGAATAGACTACCAGACGAGAACTGATAGCAAAATAGATTAGGTTATCGGACGAGAATTGATTTACGGTTTGAACATCAGACGGGGCTGATCGAATAATAGATTAAGGAAAGGATGACCAGACGAGAACTGGTTGAAAGCTGACATGCACCAGACGAGAACTGATGCAACAAATAGGTTAAAGAAACGGTGACCAGACGAGAACTGGTAACAATAACATACACCAGACAAGAAATGATGTTTACAGAAAGGTTGACTAGACGACAACTGGTTGAAAGATACCATGTACTAGGCGAGAACTGGTAGTTACGAAAACGTGGACCAGACGAGAACTGGTTACCGGTTTTCCAGGCGAGAACTGGACTTTGGAAACGACTTGGTTACGAGATTCTGACACGTAACAGGTTTAAACTATAGGACAACGATCCAACGAAGGTAAGGCCTTTTCTGGAAGGTCAAGGTTTTTGATAAGAGTAACGACACCATTCCCGATACTCAACTCTGGCTGGGGATAAACAGACTTGCTTGAATAACTTGCCCCAGTGCAACTCAACTTTCCCCAATCTAACTCTTGGGAATATCACTCTGAACAGCTCTCTATGAGACGACCTCGAGACTACTTGCCCCGGTATCTGTACACAAAAGGATTCAACCTCAATCGAACAACTTTCAACATGGCTGATTTCCCTATTCCTGAACTGGCTTGCCCCTGAATGAGCGTATAAGCGACTCAACCTGATCTGATTACCCACTGGGAGGATCTGCCCTCAAATCACAGCATTCTGTATAATTGCCCCTGATTGGCTCTCGAGAAGATTCATTTCTGACCAACTGCTTCTCAGACAAACTGCCCCTGATCAACTGATACTTTGGGATTTGTCCTCAGACTAACTGATTCTGAACTCACTGAAAGTCAATGCCCCGGATTCACAGGGTTTCACAACATACACCATTTTGATCCAGACTGCTGAATTATTCAGTCCTATTCGATTATTCCCTGTTGGAATTTCCTCCCTGTCAACTACTGACCTGCAAATAAATTTGTTTATTCGCGAATGGTAATTTTAATGCAGTGTTCATGCAGATTTTTGAAAAATTTGTGCGGTCACTCATTTATGTGTCATGATTGTGAGTGACGAATGAACCAGAGTTCAAACGTAGTGCTGATGTGATCAGTGAAAAATACAACAAGGATATGGTTAGCAAATCAAGAAGGAGTCAGGTTACTCAACCTTATCGTAATGCGCTTTCAGAATAAACCCTACCTCAATTAGGTCTTTTAAGGGTTGTATCGTGGTCGGGTTCACGGTTCGTGAAACTAAGGATATTTGGCTCAAATTATGATTTGTACCCACCCCTTCTACGTGATGATCTCTGATCCTAAAGTTCAGTTAACTGGGCTCAAGCGCTCGCCTCTTCGAGAGGTATGTTGAATGGTAAGAACCATAGTTAGGGAACTCACAAGGTTTTTTCTTGGAGTGACAGTTACCCCCTTTTGTTTTCGGTGTCTGTATCTACACGACTTTGGCGACTTCACTGGGGATTTTTTTCTTCCTTTCTTTTTCATTCTTTTAATTCCCTAATTTTTGCCTGGACTGACTCCCTTTGAGTTCTTTTCGATTTTTTTCTTTTGAAGACCAGCGGGATGCTCCGATTTTTGCCTAAGTATTAGCTTTCCAGCTTTTTCTTTTTCTTTTTACTTAGCGGGCTTTCTGTTTCTTTCTTTTGTTTCGAACAAGTCGTGTGACACTGATTGTCTTGATTGCTCCGAAAGGATTGTAACTGTCTCACTCCTGGTTGGTGAGGTTTAACCATTGTGGTTGGCGAGATGCGACCTCTTGAGAGGCGTAAACTGTGATTGGTCCTCGAATGGCAACACTCCTCTATAAGACTTGAATGCTCGGTCAAGCTAACTGACAACTACCCTGCCCCGGGTTAAGATGTGAGGGTTAAAAAGTCCGAAAAAACTTCTACTTCCTGGATCGAAGTGGTTAACAAGGGACTAACTCCTTATATCTCCAGTGTTTGGGGGATTTGAAATAATGCCTTGTACGTCATCGGCAAGGTTTTATCTGAAAGCATACGATCATCAGTTATGAGTATTCAGTTCGTCATCCTCCCTCCAATCTTTGCTAATCACAGTGATAAGGCGGAGTAAATAAAATGCAAGTGTCAGTGCAATGCAATAAATGAGTGACAGCGACATGATTAATTCATACAAATGCATAGTCACTTTATCAATATTACCATTCAAAACAAACAATATTTAACAGCAAGTAGTAACTAACAGAAAAGAAACTATAAATGCAAATGATATAAAAGTCTGAGGACTTCCAATGCTGAGGGCGTCTGCCTGTCTGGAACAATGGCTTCTTGAAAACAAACTCCGACTCTACGAGCTTAGACAACTGAGAAGTTGGTATGAACAAACAGAAATCCTTCTCGAAAGGAAATGCAACCTTGGTCGATCAACTGTTGTACTTTTGCTTGAAAAGCTTTACAATCTTCAGTTGAATGCCCTAGGGATCCGCCATGGTAACCACACTGAGCGTGGGGATTGTATCTAGGAGGGTAAGGTTCTGGCACTGGCTTAAGAGCTTTAGGCTCCACCAAAGAACTCTGGATCAAAGATGGCAGCAACTGGCTATACGTCATAGGCACTGGGTGGGAAGGAGCATTCCTTCGTTCCAAGTTGTTACGAGGCCTGTTCTGATTCGGGCGCTGATTCTGACAACCTCGGCCACGAGTTCGCTGATTTGCAAGGGAAGCGACATAACGTTCCTGATAGGGTGCCCCATGCACAGTTGTCTGTCCAACATAACAAGACACAAGAGGTACTGATCTCTGAGAAGATGAAGAACCAACAGGTTTCAACAACTCGTCTCGAGGATATTCAACATCTGGCATGATTGCATTGATCACAACTCCTTCTTCAGTTTGGTAATCATAGAGAGATTCAGTTTCACTAGCCTGACCGTTTGAAATATTCTGAATTTTCCCAATCCTTATGGCATGCTCAAGGCGTTCTCCAAGTACTACCAAGTCAGAGAAATTTAACGGAAGTCCCAGCATTCTTTCGCAGTACGGACTCTGCAGTGAGTTTACAAACATGTTTGTTAGCTCTCGGTCTAAAAGCGGTGGTTGTACCCTGGCGGCAAATTCTCTCCATCTCTGCGCATACTTCCTGATGGGTTCATTGTTCCCTTGAGACAATTCCTGCAACTGCATGCGATGAGGAGCTACGTCTAGGTTATAATCATACTGCTTCAGAAAAGCTTTGGCTAAATCCACCCATGATCGAATCTGATTACTCTCTAACTGCATATACCAACGCAAAGATGCCCCAGTCATACTATCCTGAAAGCAGTGAATCATCAACTTTTCATTTTGCACAAACGACGTCATTCTTCGGCAGAACATCACTAAATGTTGCTTCGGACAGCTATCTCCTCTGTACTTCTCAAATCTCGGCGCTTTGAACTTATACGACAATACCAGGCCAGGAACCAAACACATGCCTGCAGCATTCAGGTTAACAGCATCTTTGACCTTCAAAGCTTTAATTTGTTCTTCCAACACTCGGAGTTTTCTATCACACTCAAGAGCTCTTGGGTCTACCGTCCTGGCTATTGGGATCTCTCTTCGGATACTCGACACAGGGAAAACAACACCTTGACTGTTGATAAGAGGAGGTCGTTCATTGCGGACAACAAACTGCTCATGTCGATCTCGGTCCATAACAGGAGGTTGCACAAACTGGTCTGCAGTAAGGTTGTTCACTTGCGGAAAGTCTGCCTCGGAAGTAGAACCATACAGAGGGTTGGTCGTCATAGTGAACCCTGCCAAGGTGTTAGGAGACTGGAAATTGCTCTCAGACATAGCTACCAATAACCTTCAATTGACTTCACTGCTCGATTCTGCTCAAACAACGGTTGGATAAGAGCTCTGGCTAGCTGGAGTATGCCATGCAATATGATGCAACACGTTTATGCAAATGCAATACAATATGCAGCAAACACGGGATCACAACCCCCCACACAATCTCTGAATACTGCTTGCGCTGCTGACGGAGTACGTTCGCTCTGAAGAGAAGACCAAAATAACGGGTAGGCTGGAAGTCAAGTTTCCTGCAAAACCCTCCCACTCACTGGTATGGACCTAAACTGACACAAGTTCGGCATCCTATGCGGTCGTCGGCGTCACAGACTTTCAAGACTGATGATACGATACCCAGAAGGTGTGGCATCATCATATCCTGAAGAGGCCTCACTTAGTCAACTTCCAAATGATCGGTCCCCAGAGTCGACAATCCTCCAAACCAACAACCCTCTCAACCCAAAGGGTTGAAAAAGAAGTCAACCGGGAGAACCTCGTCTGAGCGTGGATTTCATGAGACACTAGTACATGTAAAGCATGCACGCACCCACTAATTTCCACAACTAATTCTAAGGTGCACTCAAGCCTGGGTCTGGCTTCTCACTCAAAGGAACATCCCCCACCCAACAACACAACAACAACAGATAATAGCAATACAAAAATAAAAACCCAATGGACAAACAAACAAGCGCTAGGATTGACTCTCTTAGGGGACGTTGGATCCCACATGCATAAGGAACCATCACAGTCCTCAGCAGCTGGGAACCGTTGGAGTCCCCAGCAGAGTCGCCAGCTGTCGCTACTGCGAAAATCGGCGCCGGCTGAACAAAAGAGTCGCCACCGTGCGTTATTTATCCCAACGGAGGGAAAGGAAACGCTCGAAGTAAACCTACCGCAAAGACGGGAAAGGAATGGTCATCGCAACCAAATTCCTGGATTCGGGAGTCAGTTACGCAAGGGGAAGGTATTAGCACCCCTCACGTCCGTCGTACTCGACGGGATCCACGCTTGCTTGGTTTGTCTAAAGGATGCAAAACAATCTATCTACGGCTGCTAAATCTAACGGAAAGAAACTGACTCGATAGAGCATCACACTCTATTCCTACGTATTCTCAAGAGAGAAAGTCAGAGTCATCGTAGTTCAGGAAACTACCGGGAATTGGCTCGCCAAGACTTCGCGTCTTGTGCCTACATACTTCCACACAGTGTGAAAGATCAGAGCTTACGTAGTTCAGGCTAACTACGGCTAGACAGGGGGTTCTCGATGCGCAAGGGCAAGAGAAAGGGAAAACAATCAGTCGTCAGCGGGAAAGTCTCGATCGCACAGCAGCGAGAGAACAGAAAGGTTAGTTGTTAGTGTGCTCACTAGGATATCGCATAATATGCCTACATATTCTCATTAGATATGAGAAATCAGAGCAGCTGTAGTTCAGCCTACTACAGCTAAAACCTGGAAAAGAAGGAAAAGGGAAAAAGGGAGCTCGCTAGGATACGACATCCTATGCCTACGTACTCTCGTCGGGCACGAGAGATCAGAGCTAACGTAGTTCGACGGGAAAACGAATCTCAATTGCACGGGGGCAAGAGAAGGGAAACAGGGATTCGCTCGCACGGGGCGAGAACAAAGAGGAAGCAGGCCTACGCCTAAACGGGAAGGAACTCGGGACACGCACGCAAGAACCTAAGAAGAAACTCCTCAGCTGGTGCTTCCTTTGTATCTGATGATGCAGCCCACAACACTCGACGGCTGCCTGAGGACTTGAATACGACAATAAAGATAAACGAAGCAACTCCGGAGCTCCTGACGTACGCGCAAGCTCCATTCCAATCTTCTCCTCTCTGGATCTTGATGTTGATGCTCGAGTCGAGAATAATGTAACGCTTATACCGTCATGGTTCGACTTATACTAGAAATCGAACTCTAAGAGGTAGCGTATTGATATCCGTGTCAAAGACAAGATGGAGAAATGATATCGAAAATCATTCTCCAATTGAATCATGTCAACAGCCAGCCAGAAATAAAATCGAGAATAAAGTCAGATGGAAACGAAAATAGGAGACAAATCCACTAACAAAATGGAAATAAAAGTCTACTCCTAAAATACGACAATTAAAGTTTTTAGGGAACTATATCTAAAAAGAATTACATCTATGAATCTTCTTAACTAGGAATTAATTCCTAAACTATATTAAAATATTAAATCCTACCAAGCTTTGGACTAAAGTTCTTTAAAGGTAACCACTAAATCCTAAACTATATTCTAACTAGGATATTAAAAATATTCTAACCAATATCAAACTAAAAAAACTCTAAAAAATAAAAAAAAATATAAGATTCTACTATAAATATATTTACTATTATTATTTTCTTTAAGAAAAATTAAATTGCCATAAAAAAAACACAAAAATAGCCAGCAGGGGGGGTAAATGATACAGAGGGGATATGCAGCAAAAACTACCAAGATATTGAGCCCAACCCAACAACTAATAACCAAAACAAAGGGGGGTGCATACAGAAAAACGGGGTTGTGGCCAGTAAAGAGTAATTGGGCCCAGCCCACACTAACAGCAGAAAAAAATGAAGTGGGGAAGGGAAAAAACGGAGACGATGCAAAAACTCGCTGGGCCTTTGAGCCCAGTCCACCAGTCACAGTCCAATACCCATCTTTTCAGCAGACAAAGCCCTAACTCCCTCCAGCTCCCCCTTTCACTGTTCACTCAAGATTCTTGTGCCGTTTCTCCCAAACCCTCTCTCCGCTCAGACCTCTTCTCCATCTCACTCAAACTCCTTGTCTTCATTCACCACCATAACTAAATCTCAATCTCTCCTCCGCTCTGAATCATCAACAACAAATGAACAACACAATTAAGCTACAAACCTTCTGCAAACAAAATTAGACGGCGGCTTGCATATCGCGGAAGATCTGAAGTAGATACGAAGTTCTTCGTGGATGAAGAATGTTCTTGATGACGAACATGCATGAAGGAGTTCATCGAGGATCTATCAAGATCTTCTAAGATCTTGAAGCAATCTGGGAAATCACTGACGAACAAGGGATTTCTGTGAACTATGATAATTTCTGGTGGAGTTTGTGAATAATCTGGAGAACGTGGCGCTGAAGTAGGGATCAGTGATGAAAGTTCTAGATCTACGAACTTCTGAAGAAGAACACTGTGTGAAGATGGAAGGATCCGGAGAAGCGTTTGAAGATTTGTTGTATTCACAAAGATTTGAAATTCGCGGAAGCTTCGTGGTTCTTTGAAGAAATCTGGAGATCGCGATGAACATGCTTGTCGAAGATGTGAAAGATTTTCTGGGAAACTCTATGAAGATCTTGGCGAATCTGGAGATTGTTGATGAACACGACGAATTTCCTTGAAGTCTCCGGTGAGATCCGTTTGAAGATTCTCTGGACGAAGGATATGAGGCAGATCTTGAAGACTCCGGGAGCGGATGAAGGCTGTATGATGATGAATGTTAAAATTTGTGGAAAAAACAACATGAGGATGATGATGAGTCTAGATCGGAGAGGATGAAGGGATGAGTTTTCTGGTGAATTTAGCAGTTTCTGGCGGTTTTTATGGTGGTCGCCGGCGACGGTTATGGTTCACCGGTGACGGTTACCGGTGACCGGTGCGGCGGCTGCATGGCTGGCAGTGAGGTGGTTGGGAGTGGGATGGGTGTCAACTTGCATGCTTAGGAGGGGTGAGGAGAAGAAACAAGGCGTGGAGAATGAGAGAAAGCGAGACGCGTGGCAGAGAATGGAGATAGTGGGATGGTGAAGTGGCACTCCCTGAGTGAATGGATAATGAGGTGGCAGCCCTGGAACTGACACGCGTGGCCAAATATATACGTGACAAGTGGCGGACTTGTAGACTGGGCTTCCAAAGCAATGGGCCCACGAAAAAAAAGGCTTAATGAAATGGACTCTGCTAATGGACTAATAAACTGAATTAAAAACTGATTAAAGACTCAATTAAAAACTAACTCAATTAATTCTGCTAATTAATATGCTAATGATGAAAAAAAGACCCCATTAATACTTAAACAAAATTAATGCTAATCTAGACTTACTTAAAGCTAAAATTCTTAAAATGCTAATTAACAGCTAATTAATTCCAAAAAGAGAAGAATTTAAAATCTATTAATAACTCTGAAAAAAAAGAATTATCCTATTAAAACCCTATTTAATTTCTAGAACTATATTACAAGCTATATACTATTCTATTTAAAAACAAAAACCTAATATTCTAATAAAACTCTACTAAAAATCTATTATTCTATTAATTCTATATTAAATTCTATAAAACTAATAAAACCTATATCTATTAAAATTCTAGAAAAGAAAATCGATCGAAAACTATTAAATCTACAATATTCTACAAACAAAATAAAGCTCTATTTAAATTCTAGAAAAAGCTATAAAACATATTTAAAATCTATAAAAGGCTATTAAATCCTAAAAATGCAAACAAAGGCAAACAACCAACATAAAAGAGAGCGCGAGACCAGATCGAAGCAAGCAGTAAACCCAGATACCAAAATCCTCAAAAGCAACCGCGTAAGCTAAAAACACCCGGGAAGCGCGCGACTTCTCAAAAATAACCTCTGATTACCCGAACCGGTCTGAAACGCCCGAAATGTGAAAACAGGGCTGTAATCCCGATAAAATCAACATGACTGGACAAATTCACTGTATGCGGTATACGAATGCGAATGCGAAAATGCGTCGAAACATAAACCAAATATGGGAACCGGTTGGTCAAATTTTAGGGTGCAACAATCGCCACGGGTTGGGTTACAGACCAACTCATGGTAGAGCTTCAATTGTCAAAGGGCGTCCGAAGACTATTCAAGAAGTGTTTGTCAGCGGAGGTTTCCAAGTCAATGCTATCAGTGAATATGATGAAGATGAGGACCTAAGCAACCTGGTATTCAAGATTGATGCAACCTTGAGCAACTGGGAGGCTATAGAGATTCCTGTTATTTTCCCCATTTCAAAGTAATTTAACGTTTTCATTTATGTTTTCCAATCTATAGCGCTGCCCAAGGCTATTGGATCACCGTGTAGGGCCACCTTTCACTTTTAAAACAGTTATTAAGAAATGCATTTTGTTCAAATTCCACTTGTTTCATTCACGTTTTTCATTTTCCTCTTTTTAAATGAAATTGGCAATCTTGTCAAAAACTACAAAAAAAAGCATTTTTTCATTTCTCTTGCATTCTTCTTTGAGCATTTAATAAAATAAGCCTTCCAATATGCAATGACATTACAAACCTTGTTGAATCTAGTGACTCTACTATCACTCTACTGTCCACCTATCAAGCAAAAACTTCGAAGAATAAGACCTGACATGGCTTTGAAGATTCGAGATGAGGTTAAGAAACAGCTGGATGCAGGTTTCCTTGCAGTTGCGAAGTATCCTGATTGGGTTGCCAACATTGTTCCAGTGCCCAAAAAGGACGACAAAGTCAGAATGTGTGTAGATTACAGGGATTTGAACAAAGCGAGCCCAAAGGACGATTTCCCTCTGCCACATGTTGATACACTTGTCGACAATACAGCCAGTTTTGCAGTCTTTTCCTTTATGGATGGTTTCTCCGATTACAATCAGATCAAGATGCATCCTGCCGACCGAGAGAAGACTACATTCATTACTCCTTGGGGGACCTTCTGTTACAAAGTCATGCCCTTCGGTTTGAAAAACGCAGGGGCAACCTATCAACACGCCATGACGACTCTTTTCCATGACATGATGCACAAAGAGATCGAAGTTTATGTGGACGATATAATTGCCAAATATCAAAACAAAGAGGATCATTTGGATCATTTATTGAAACTGTTTGAACGACTCAGGAAGTACCAGTTGACGTTGAATCCTGCTAAGTGTACTTTTAGTGTTAGATTCGGAAAATTACTTGGTTTTATCATCAGCCAACGAGTAATTAAAATAGGTCCTAATAAAGTCCGAGACATTCAAGACATGTCTGCTCCGTAGACTGAAACACAAGTCAGAGGTTTTCTTGGACATTTGAACTACATTTCCAAATTCATCTCTAATATGACTGCCACTTGTGAGCTATTAGATGCCAAATTTTACTTATTTGATCTATCAAATGTTGGCGTCTTTCACTCATTTTTGTCAAGAAAGTGTCGAAAAACCGCTCTTGTTTTCTTTGGTTTGCAATATATTGTGAAAATCACTTGGTACCTTTAATTTGTGTGCTATTGTGCAGGAATTATGCACAAAACAAGTGAAAAGTAAGACACAAGAAACGGGCAAGGAAACCAAGACAACATGCAAACCAACAAAATTCTGTCATGCTCGCTAGGCGAGCTAGTAGCAAACAAAATATTATCATGCTTGCTACGCGAGCTGGTAGCGAGCAGTCCTAGATTTGGACAGAATTGAAAGTATCATAAGCTCACTAGGCGAGATCAGAGTGAAGGCTTCGCTAGCTGCTCGCTAGGCGAACAAGACAGATCCTGAATGGGTTATTTAAGTGTTTTTAGTGGTTTTTAGGTCAGAATTTCATTTTGTAACATTTAGAAACATCAGAACTTATCTCTCTTCATTTTTTAGAGAGAGAAACATAAAACTCTAAAAGGAAGGAGGTAAGATCTTCGATCTCTTGTTGGGGTTTGGGTTGTAATCTTTTGATACCTTATATATTTCATCTAATTTATGTTTGTGAACTAGTTTGGATTCTCTATTGAATGATTATCTTTGATTGCTTATTTGTGGGTCTTGACAAAACCTTTTCACATCTTTGATCTCAGATTTTCTTCTATCAATGAACAAACTTTTAACATGGTTTTGAAGTTGATATTCATTGTATCTTCTATGGTGTTGTGTTGATTAAGTAGCATGGGTAGGATCAACATGATATTGTGTGGGTATGTGATACTAGTGATGAATAATGATGTTCATAACCATTTGGCGGAATATATGAATACATGTCAAAAGGGTTAAACGTGTGTACATATTCTGATCATTGTGTTTTATGCAAAACAATCGTTTATCCGATGTGGGTGTCGTCTTTGCTTACTTGTTTATCTTTGATTTGAACCGTGATAGAGATATACTTTTCAGATATGGATCTAGGATGATTACCTGTTAGGTCATAAATTCTAGAGATAGGTTTAGGCTTAGCACTTGCTTGAGTATCAGATCTTAATATGTTGTGTTGTGTTTTTGTTGGAAGAGAGATCTCCAATGAGACAAAGAATGCTTGCTTGAAAAAGAAAAATAGTGAAAGAATAAGTTGTGAAATAAGGTTTGTGAAGGTTTGCAGCTAAGAAACAGATGGAATGAAGTTGAGGTGTGTAAATAACGTGTTTGGTGAATGTCTCTTTTGCAGCTAAGAAACATGATGATATTAGATGAATGATTGCGCTGTGTTTAATTTGATTATAAGAATACATATGTTATCAATTGATGAAATCCAATCCCAACAAGGCTCCATTTATATTTCAGTCTTTATTTTATATTTTCTGTTTTTATTTATGGTTCCTTGAACTTTTTAAACCAAAACTTTTGAACAATAAGCTTAGAAATGTAGAGGTCGTTGAACGACGTTCATATCGCACTAATCTTTGTGGAGACGACAAAACTGGGTACTTAATAATTTTTTGCTTGCTGCTATACTAAACCCACAAAATGGCGTCGTTGTCGGGGATTGGTGTTGAGATTTGGAAGTACATTGCAACGGTTCTATTTTTTTAAGCTTTGTATATTTTGTATATATTTGTTTCTTTTTATGTTTTTTCTAGTGTGTTCAGGAATGACGAAAACTCCTTCTAGAGTGGTTGTTGTTGGTATAAAAGCATTCAATGAAGCTTCGACCGAGTTTGGATGGCGATGATAGTATGAAACAAGTGAATGTTGTTCAGGTACTGTCGCTTGCGCGAAAATAAGGTGTCGGCATGACAGAAGAGCCGCCACCTTTCGTTATTTATCCCTCAGAGCGGGAAAGGAAACGATCGGAAAAAACCTGACGAAAAAGGGTAAGACCAGGTCGTCGCAACCATTGTCTGGGTTCGGGAGTCGGTTACGCAAGGGGAAGGTATTAGCACCCCTCACGTCCGTCGTACTCGACGGGATCCTCGCTTGTTTGCTTACTTGGACGGGTTGGTTTTATTCTATCTACCTATCAAGGCTGGCTGAAAAAGAAAAGAAAAATGACTCGGCAAAGCGTCGCGCTTTATGCCTACGTATTCCCGTCTGGAACGAGAAATCAGAGTCAACGTAGTTCGCCTAACTACGGGTGAAGGTGGGGAGAGGTTGCTCGCTAGGATGTCGCATCCTATGCCTACGTACTTCCACACAGCATGGAAGATCAGAGCAAGCGTAGTTCGGGAAACTACGGTTTATTTCCTGAAAGAAGTGTTTTTTATTATGTTTGCGATTTCAACCGCACTAGAGACTATGACCTGAGAGTGAATGCGTCGCATGTCACCCAAAGGGTACCATACTAAACATCCAGACTGCGGGAAAGAAACTCTCCCACAATCCTTTCTCAGATAGCTTAAGGCTCGTACCGTACGAAAGAAACCATTCATGATTACTGTATCTTAAACTGCTTTGAGATGAGAAGAAAGCAGGCCCAACTAGGAGGGAGACTATCAAGTCCTACTGTTATCATGCCATGGATTCATCCTATGGTTGAGGTTTGAACAGGGAACTCCTAGATGTTGTCATGCATAGGTTTCAACCTAAAAGTCTATCATCAAATCCTCATCAGAGGAAATGAGAGTCCTAAGGGATCATGTCAATGATACACCAAAACAGACAAAAGCATCAACTTTAACAGTAAAATGCATGCAATGCAAGTGAGGGAGGAAATGTGTGTGGGGCTTCAGCCTCCACAAGCTCGTCTCGACCTCAAGCCAGTCATGAAATAACAGTAATCATACTGAAAAATAAACAACATGCTATCAAGCAATAAACAGTAAACTGCAATCATACAGATAAAAGAAATGAAATGCCATCAGGCAAACAAACCACATGGGCAAGGGAGCTGGGCTCTACCGAATACCCGCAAGCAAAGCCAAGCAATAACAATGCAAGCAGATGCACTCATGCTCTTAGACTGAACTTACTCTAGATGTACTTAGTATAATGCAACAGACAAGTCAGACACAACAAACAATACAGCAAAGAAAAATAGAAGAAAGCTTCAGCTCCTCCAGCAGCTACTCAGTCTTCAGACTTCATAGATCACCGGCTTTCCAGGTATCAACCCTACAATATGAGTATCAACTCATCTTCCCCCTTAAGCTTCAGCTTCTTTGATCAGCTCCACCTTCAGGCTTCACTATCTTCAGGGATCCTTAGGCATCAACTTGATCTTCACAAAGTCTTCAGACTTCAACAATATTCAAGGAATCATCCTCTTCAAAGCTTCAGCTCCTATCTTCAAGAGCTCAAATGCTCCAGCAAACAAGATTCAGTCAACAAGATGAGGTGAGGATGTTACAGTACTCACTGACTTCCAAGGATGCCATTGAGGACTTAACATCAAAGGGAAGGCTCTCTCAAAGTTCTACCTCAAAGGGTAAGGTCACTAATCCCTCCAAAGGAGGGAGGTGAATACCCTTAAGGGACTTTATGTCACAGAGAAGAGAGGAGGTGAGCAAAACACTCCTTGTTTATTGGATGGAAGTATCCTATCTAGGGCTCTGCCTATGCACCTATAAACCTATAAACAAACAACAAAAGCTATCTAAATTCCTCTGCAAGGTCTTCAAAGCTTCAATGATGATCTACAAAGTCTTCAACTCAATCTTCAAAGCTCACACACTCAAAAGAGAAGGAAAGAAAACAATACAATACAAACTCATGCCTTCAAGCAACACACATACTATCCATACATTCAAAAATCAATTAAAAATACTAAAATACCATACAATATTCTAGCAAAATTCTAGGGGATTCTATACATACTTACCCTTAACCCATATATTCCCCATACACTAATTTGGCCCATAAACCCCAAAACAAAATGGTTCAAGTCTACTTATACAACCTAAAACCCTAATTTGAACACCTAAATGTCAACCAATCAAACTACATCAAATTTTAATCTACAAATCAAGAAATAAATCCTACATGAAATTAGGGTTCAATACCTAACTATGCCAAAATGAATGGCTCAAAAACCCTAAGGGAAAGTCCTAAAACAAATTGCACAAAATCAAGTATCAACTAAAATCAATTAACAATACTATTTACAAGAAAATATGCTAAAAAAATATTAAAAGAAAAATAAAATGGAATTTTATTTTTTATTAATTTTCTAGACAAAACCATGATTATGTGAAAAAAAGAAAAAATGAAAAATGTTAATTTTTGGATTTTTTATGAATTTATTAAAATGCAAGGAAATTAAAAGAAATAAAAATAAAAGAATAAGAAATAAATGGGAGGGGGGTATCAAAAGTAACACTCCCCAGTTTATTTTGATCATTGGGCCAAATCAGGGGGGTGGGAATAGAAACAAATGTTGAGGCCCAGATTTGCTATTCAATCAAAACGGTGCGTTTGGTTAAGTGGTACGTTGTGTTTTGAACGCTTCAGTCTTCCCTCCATTTGCCAGTTTAAATCATGGCCGTGCGATGAACTGAACTAGTCAAACATTCTGGACGATCCAACGATGGAGAGATCATCTTCTCCAAATGAACCCTAGGGTTTGCAGAAACCCTAACCCCATGCAAGGATTTCAACTTGATCGTGCTCCTCCATTTCTCCATGAAATTCAACAACTCCAAAAGCAAAGTTGTACTATTAGTCACCCAGAACACGATGCTATCAATAATTGTCCCTGAAACCTCTTGAATCATTCCAACAGAAAGCTCCACTATCATGGTTTCAATTCTTTCCTCTGCTATCAATCTTAATGAAACTTCAAGCTAATGATCCAGAATTATTCTACATGTTTCCCCAACCATTCTACACCATCTCATATCCATTAATGCACACAAAATAGCTTGCTATCAATTCTGCAAGAACTGGTACCCTGCCTCGAAACCTCATGAATCTTCCTCTAATTCTCAGAATATGGTCCTCTACCCTAGCTTAACCAGTCTAAACCTAGAACTATAGTGGAATGCACATAAATTAGGTGATACGAGCAAGATTACCAACCTGTCAAACTTTAATGGTGGATGTGGCTTCTCTCCAATTCAGTGCCTGCAACTTTCCTTGATGAATCTCCAATGGCAGATATGAATTCTGTATGCAACAAGATGGATGAACAAGGCTTGAATCTTGTGTTTGATCTCAATATGCACTTCTTGCAAATTCTTCAAAACAGCTTCAAACCTCCATGGATCTTCCTCTATCTCAGTATGCAATCAATCACAAGGATCAGAGTAGTGTGTTTGTAGAGAAGAAATGAATGAAAATGGAAGAGAATGAAGGTTTGATGTGAAATTGCAAATGGAAGGATCTCACTTTTTCACACTCTAATCTCACCACTCACCAACAATTATCACCAACCCTGGCCATATGGTGATTCACTATTCTTATAGCAATCAAAAGAATGATCTAGATACATCTAGAAACTTGTGGAAAGTGTTAGAAAGTTTTAGAACTTCTCATGAAATGATACATTGGATATCCATGATCTCATGCCTTAGGCTTGCCAAATTGACTTTAAAATCTCCTTACAAGAGATATTGAGAAAGAATGAGTGAAAAACATGCATTTCCTTGCCTTTGGTGAAGCTTTGTTTAGTTGCCTTATTATGCAAGAATGAGAATTACAAAGTAACCCCCATTTCTAAGCTTCAAATCAAAATTCTACTTGAACAATTGTTTTTAAAATATTGTTTGGAGTCAAAATGACATATTGGATGACCCATTTTGGATTTGTACATCTCCTAAACCAAAATTAAATTTCAACTTTTTCAACTTATAAGCCATTTTTAGGTCATTTTCACCCAATCTTGTAAATCCTTGCTACAAGTTCTTTCAATAACTCATGACCACTTTTATAGACTTAAAATCCCATTTTGAACAACTTTCATGTTTTGAGTTTTTCCATTTGAGGCTTGGAAATAGGAGATATGGCCTTTGCTTAAAATGACCTATAACTGCCAAATGACCAAAATACCCCTGTCTTGTTCAAACCATAAGTTGATTTCTACAAATCCTATCAAGGACTTCTAGTACTCTCTAGAAAGCTAAGAAGATGCCCTTCAACATTCATGTTGACCAAGAAATCATAGGAATCATCCTACTAGGGCAAAAGTTGTCTGCAAGTTGGGTGACTTTCAAGGACCCAGATTCACATACCTCAGATGACCTGTAATTTGTCAAAACCATAACTCGATCTCTGCAACTCCTATCAAGGACTTCCACCACTCAAATTAAATCTAAGAACAAGCTCTACAACATTCATGTTGTGGGGAAGATGAGATATCAATCACATCTTGAGCTAAAACGGCCTGGAAGATAAGGATCAAATTAGGGTTTTTCCACTGACAATCCTCAGAAACCCCAACTCAAAACTTCTCAAACTCCTCAATCATGATGAGTTGGTCTAGGAATCATCTTCATACCATCTCCATACATCATCCCATGATCTCATGGCCCTTGGATTAGATCTCAACCTTCTCCCAATCTTCAGTTATCCTATGGTCGACCCAGTCAAAACCCTAGTCCTACCATTCATGGTTGAATCTTCTGAATTCTTGCACAATGCCTTCTCTGGGCTTCATGATGGCTATCAAGACATCTCATAGGCTTTCTCAAAGCATCAAGTTCATTCTCAAAGTCTCAGAACCATCTGAGGAGCACCCACGACTCTCAAGCTATGAAGCACACAACTTTGGTTTCAACCAATTCCTCTGAGGATCTCTTGAACTTTCTGATGAAGATATCAACTTTCAAACACTTGATGGATAAATAACTGTTGGTCAAATTTTGGGGTGCAACAGCTGCCCCTATTCAAACGGCTTGAACCGGACTGGGTGAGAAGCGAACGACTCTCAGCCAATCAAGGTGCGAGACGATTGAATACCGGTAAACCCAAAAATTTGCCAACTGCACGAGCACACGATACTCTGCGGGGAGCAAATCTTAGAACACTGCAATACTAGCTGCTTAACAACTAGCTGGAGAAATATCAATCCGACATCGCCGTCATAAAAAAACAATCTTTGAGAGACACTCGACATTGCCGTCGTACAAATATCATCTCTGCTGGGGATTTAAAGAGTCTGACCTCGCCGTCAAACATTCAACCTCGCCGTCGAACAAACATCCAACCTCGCCGCCGGACAAAACATAATCTGACCTCGTCGTCAAATCCAAACGTTCGACCTCGCCGTCGAACAAACATCCAACCTCGCCGTCGGAAGCAAACATGATCTGACCTCGCCGTCAAATCCAACCGTTCAACCTCGCCGTCGAACAAACATCCAACCTCGCCGTCGGAAACACATGATCTGACCTCGCCGTCAAATCCAAACGTTCAACCTCGCCGTCGAACAAACATCCAACCTCGCCGTCGGAAACACATGATCCAACCTCGCCGCTGGACAAAATACAACGCTGAACAACTCTGACCTGGGGTTCACCCCTGGTACATGGAACAAAAGGTACACTGGCGTATTTGAAACTACTCCGCTGGGAATGAGAGACTTAACCGAGCACACTCTGATCTGGGGTTCACCCTCAGAACCATAACGGACATCGGAATACTGCTGCACAACTGCCCCCCTGTAGAACTTCAACATTAAGGATATATGAAACCCTGGCCCCTGGCCACTCCAGATCCGCTGGAGAATCTTCAAGTTCTTTTGAAGATAGATGAAACCCTGGCCCCTGGCCACTCCAGATCCGCTGGAGAATCTTCAAGTTCTTCTGAAGATAGATGAAACCCTGCCCGTCGGCGATTCCAGCTTCAGCTAGAAAAGATCTTCAAGTACTTCTGAAGATAAACATCCTTGACCTTCAAGGATGTAAACTTTGCCCGTCGGCAACTCTGCAAGAGGTATCTTCGACTTCAGTCTAAAGAAATGGTCATTGGCCTTCAAGGATACATGGATCTGCCTTCAGGCAACTCCACCTCTGCTATAGAGCATCCGTGACTTCAGTCAGGGATATACTTCGGCCTTCAGTCCGAAAAATGAATCCTAGGTCATTCATGACCTTGGGGATAACCTTGCCCTTAGGCACCTTCGCTTCAGCTTAGGAAATCTGTGACTTCGGTCAGAGAAATGGTATCCTGAGCCATTCATGACTCTACAGGGATTCAAACACTTTTCCTTCAGGAAAAACTCCGCTTCAGCTGGAGAAACATCTTCGACTTCAGTCAGAAGAAACACTAGTCCGGTTATACCATAGCCCTCAGGCCTCGACTTCAGTCGGGAAGAACCGCTAGTCAATATGGTACCATAGCCTTCAGGCCTCGACATCAGTCGGAAAAACCACAATTCACTTGATCGCAATCAATCATCACCTCAGGACAACTGACTTGGTCTTCAAACCAACGCGGATCATCTTGAATACAAAATTTAGAACCTTGTCTTCAGCCACACGTTGATTCATCAATACGGAAATCTAAACTCACAGGAACCTTCTGATATCGCCTTCAGGCGTTTACGAAGTCAATCCTCGGATTAGACATCACTGCTGGAGCAGCCATATCACGTTGCTAAGGACTTCAAGAATCATCTTGAACAAACTCCGTCGGGCACCTTCAGGAATCATCCTGAACCGATAACCATTCTGGAGACTTCATTCTGCTGGGTATTCCAGGAATCTTCCTGGGCAACTCTTGCTGGATACGCTACTGGGGAGCTCAAGAATCATCCTAAGCAAACAACTCGGGAAACTGCGCGGAGGCCTTAAGAATCATCTTAAGCAAATGGCTCTGCTGCGGAATTCAAGAATCGTCTTGAATTGAAGACTTCGCTGGGGATCTCAAAAATCATCTTGAGCGAGCGACTGTGGGAATTACACCGGGGTCTTAAGAATCATCTTAAGAAAGCGACCTCGTTGGGGAGAATATCAGGAATCGTCCCGAGCAACTGGTCCTTTGGTGGAACACCTGTAAAACAAGAATGATAGCAACCTGGATCATGCTCATGATGCGTATGCTTCTGCGCCATGCCCCACGCGGTGGGAATGATATGCGTTTATGCTAAATGTTGTGCGATCATGTACAATGCTATGCAACGTTAAATGCTATGCAGTGTTAAATGCTATGCAGTCATGTACAATGATGCGATCCCGTCAGCAAAATAAATGCCGAGGGGAGATCCTCCTGTCAAGGAGAAGGAACTACTCAGATAGAGGAATCATCCTGCTGAGGAGAACGTGGACACGCTAATATCAATCGGACTCTGCCTGGGGAAACGGTCTTCTGGTTGACTGCTGCAGGGCGAACAACTTCAGTTGATCTGCTGCAGGGGGACGAAGCTCTACGAGAACTTGGACCGGCTGATATCAATCGCGAGAACAGACTGCGTGGCCGTCTCGGCTACTCTTCTGGGGATAACCACTCTGTGGGGAAACAACTTCAGCTGCTCCACACTCGACTGGGGAAAACATGGTCCGATCAACTTCCAAGGACTCGGCTCTCTTGGACATCTGCAAACTCGGCTGAGGGAGGAGAAGTCATTCTGCTTCGCTGGAGAGAGTGCGACTCTGGGGAAATACAGCATCAGTTGTTCAATGCTCTGCTAGGAAAACCACTCACGGTCTCAACTGCTTCCAAGGATTCTGCTTTTCTGCGGACTTAGCCAGGGAGAGAAATCATTCTACTTCACTGGAGAGTACGACTCTGATGAGGAATTTCGATCTCGCTGGGGAAGAAAGAATCATCTGACTTCGGGGGAGAGTACAGCTCTGCAGAGGAATACAACATCAGTTGTTCCAACACTCTACTGGGGAAGAGGGAATCATCCAACTTCAGGAGAGAACATAACTCTGGTGGGGAATCTCACTTCCGCTGGAGACCTCAGTCTGGCACCATCAGTTACTGCATACTTCGACGTACGAACAATTTCCTACGAAACCTGCACTTGTGACCCGGTGCTGGGGAGACACCTGCTTCGGCGACTTTATTGGGGAAGACATGAGCTTCGGTACCCGAATACTTCTATGAAACCTGCACTTGTGACCCGGTGCTGGGGATGAAGACATCATTCTTCGGTGCTTGACTCAGCTGATGAGGTGACATTCCTTCAGGATGCGTCTGCTTGGGGAGGAGAATCATCTCTGCCAGGGGAGACGTATCAATGCTCACCATCTTGCGTTCAGATTCTGCGGAGGAGAGACTACTGAACTCTGCTGGAGGAGGAGGGCTCGCCCCACTTCGGGGATGCGCACGACACATCTTCTGGAAGGTGTTACACCTGCAACAACACAACCAAACAGACAAGATACCCTCCTCAAAGGGGCCTATCCAGGTTATTATCTCGTGACAATATTCAGTTAATTAATTGTTTCAACAATCAATGGGCCTAGGCCCGTGAGTTTATGTATGCGCATTTTATCGAAAAACATCGGCGTTTTCATTCGCAAACAAAACAGATAAATGCTAAATGGGCGAGCAGAATTGCTGAATAATATGCATTTTATTGCTGATGAACCCCTGAATGGGCAAGAATGTTTTACAACAGAGGCAAACTCCTGGAATGAGGAAGCCGCACAAAAAAGAAAACATAAATATACATCAGTATATACAAATGTCGGCAATGAGGCGTAGACGAACACCATGAGTTGATCCCTCTAAGACCCACTCGACTTCGATGTTTCTCCGACGCTTCAGCTTCGGAGGAGATTGATTCAGATAAACGGCCCTCAGGTCTTCCGAACCACCAAACAATGAAAGTCCACACGCGGAACGCAGTCATTTGCTTATTCAAATCCCTAACTTTTGCGTGAACCGCCCTTTACGGGTTTTCAGTTCACCGGGATACCCTTTTTTGCCGAAGCCGCCCAGTGTAGGTTTTCGACTTCACGGGTGTACATTTTTTCAATATATCCCTAATTTTTTCCCGAACCTTTTATTCTGTTTTTGGTTCGCCGGGATGCCCCTTTTGTGCCTGGACTCTTTCTTTTTTTGTCCAGCGGGTCTCTTTCAAGCAAAGTATTTTTTAACTGCGTCCGCGTTCACCGGGGATGCAAAATCTTCACCATCCATCGTGGATAACAACAAAGCTCCTCCTGAGAAGACCTTGCTGACGACATACGGCCCTTCGTAATTCGGAGTCCACTTGCCCCGGTGATCGGAGTGTGGTGGAAGAATTTTCTTCAGGACGAGATCACCCGTCTGAAAGCTTCTAGGGCGCACCTTCTTATCATAAGCTCTCTTCATTCGGCTTTGGTACAGGCGACCAAATGCAATCGATGCTAACCTCTTCTCGTCCATCAGGCTGAGTTGGTTCAAGCGATTCGTAATCCATTCTGCCTCGTCGAGTTTCACATCAACCAAAACTCGCAAAGAAGGAATCTCCACTTCTAACGGTAGGACAGCTTCCATACCGTACACCAAGGAGAAAGGAGTTTCCCCGGTCGACGTACGCACCGTCGTACGATAACCGTGCAAGGCAAACGGCAACATCTCGTGCCAATCTTTGTACGTCACAACCATCTTCTGAACAATCTTCTTGATGTTCTTGTTGGCCGCTTCAACAGCGCCATTCATCTTCGGCCGGTAAGGAGATGAGTTGTGGTGTTCAATCTTGAAGCTCTGGCACAGCTCCTTCATCATCTTGTTATTCAAATTCGAACCATTATCAGTAATGATCCGCTCGGGAATTCCATAGCGACAGATGATGTCCCTCTTTATGAATTTAGCTACCACCTGCTTGGTCACATTAGCGTACGAGGCTGCCTCCACCCATTTGGTGAAGTAGTCGATAGCTACCAGAATGAAACGATGACCATTGGATGCAGTGGGCTCGATCTTGCCTATCATGTCGATGCCCCACATGGAGAACGGCCAAGGGGAGGACATGACATTCAAAGGGCACGACGGCACATGAACTTTATCAGCATAAATCTGGCATTTATGACATTTCTTCGCGAATCTGAAGCCATCCGACTCCATCGTCAGCCAGTAATACCCTGCTCTCAGGATCTTTCTCGTCATGGCATGCCCGCCGGCGTGCGTACCAAATGTGCTCTCATGGACTTCTTCCATGAGCATACTTGCTTCTTTCTCATCTACACATCTGAGTAGCACAAGATCGTGGTTTCTCTTATACAACACTCTGTCAGGATTGAGATAAAAGTTTCCAGACAGCCTCCTCAGAGTCTTCTTATCCTGGGTGGACGCACCCGCAGGATACTCCTTAGTCATAAGGAAGGTCTGGATATCGTGGAACCATGGCTTGCCGTCGGTGGCATCCTCGATTGCAAAGACAAATGCTGGTCGGTCAAGACGCGAAAGTACAATTCTTGGAGCCTCATTCCAATAATTGACTTTATACATTGAAGCCAACGTGGCTAAGGCATCAGCCATCTGATTTTCAGCCCTGGGTACATGATGAAGTTCCACTCGGTCAAATAACGGAAGCAGCCTCCTGGCATAATTCATGTACGGCACTAAATTCGCTTGACGAGTTTCCCACTCCCCTTTAATCTGATTGATTACAAGCGCTGAGTCACCATATATGTCTAGATTCTTGATTCTCAAATCAATTGCCTCTTCTAGACCCATAATACATGCTTCATACTCGGATTCATTGTTGGTAACTGGAAACGTCAGTCTCGCAGTAAACGGGATGTGGGATCCGTGAGGAGTCGTGATGATAGCCCCGATACCACTTCCGTAGGAATTAACCGCTTCGTCGAATATCAACTTCCACTGAGACTTCCTATCTGGCCCCTCATCGGGCAATGGCTCATCGCAGTCCTTCGCTTTGAGAAACATAATATCCTCGTCAGGGAATTCGAACTTCATCGGCTGGTAGTCTTCGATTGGCTGTTCGGCAAGGTAATCAGACAATACGCTTCCCTTAATGGCTTTCTGAGAGACGTACTGAATATCATATTCCGTTAACACCATTTGCCATCTGGCAATCCTGCCCGAAAGAGCCTGCTTCTCGAAGACGTACTTGATCGGATCCATCTTCGAAATTAGCATAGTGGTGTGGTTGAGCATATACTGTCGTAGACGTTTGGCGGCCCAAGCTAATGCACAACACGTCTTCTCCAGCATCGAGTATCGAGATTCACACTCAGTGAACTTTTTACTCAAATAATAAATGGCATGCTCCTTTCTGCCCGTCTCGTCGTGCTGACCGAGAACACACCCCATACTATTCTCCAGAACCGTCAGGTACATGATTAATGGTCGTCCAGCCACTGGGGGTATCAAGATTGGAGGTTCTTGAAGATACTGCTTTATTTTGTCGAATGCCTTCTGGCAATCCTCATTCCAAGTAATCGCCTGATCTTTCTTTAAAGCTTGAACATTGGTTCACAAGTGGCCGTGAGCTGAGAGATAAACCTTGCAATGTAGTTTATTCGGCCCAAGAAACCACGAACTTCTTTTTCTGTTTTCGGCGCTGGCATTTCTTGAATAGCTTTTATTTTCGCAGGATCAACTTCAATACCTCGTTCACTAACGATAAACCCCAATAACTTTCCGGACCGCACTCCGAAAGTGCATTTGTTAGGATTCAGCCTCAGCCTAAACTTCCTAAGCCTTTCAAACAGCTTCAACAAATTGACCAGATGCTCTTCCATGTCTGGTCTCGTCCTCCTAAGCTTCTGCTTGACTGGAGGGCAATCTTCTCGCAACGGCAAGCGATGAACCACGATATCTGTGTCAAGTCCGGGCATATCTTCGTATGACCAAGCAAAGACATCACTATACTCTCGAAGCATCTCGACCAGTCTATGCTTGACATCATTCTGCAGCGCAGCCCCCACTCTGACATTTCTGACGAGCTTCTCAGAACCCAGATTTACAATCTCAATATCCTCCTCGTGAGGCAGAATAACCTTTTCTTCTTGTCGCAACAAGCGGGCCAACTCTTCCGGAAGGTCCTCGTCTTCATCAATCTCGTCCTCGGCTTGATAGATCGGGCAATCAAAGTCGTAGTGAGCCGTAGAGGGTCCAGAAGTCGATGTCATCTGTCATGTGGATCCTGCAATAACAAGGGTTAAGTTTAAAGCAAGAATATGTAGGTTAGCACAAACCTCGTTGCCATTTTGCTGTTTTTCGGAAATAAACATAAAACAGGAATAACAGAGAACACAATATTTGAGTACGGAGAAAACGCCTTTTATTTATTAACAAAATGCATACACATAATCCAACAAGGCCCTGACAGTAAAACCACTATGCCCCGGGCAGGACATATGGTTGTACAAAGATTGTAAAAAGCAAATCATTACTCTTCACTTGTCAGCTTGATAATCTCCTTGATGGTCCAATTGTGGAGGCGCTCGCCCGGCTTGCTCGGTTGAATCCAGGCGTCAAGATCACAATCACTATCCCCGCTGTCCTCCGACGCAGCGTTGATGCTCTCGAAAATTACTCCCCCCTTGGTGAATAGGATCGGACCTTTCCCACAAGACGAGTTGCCAGAAGAAGATGAAGCTTCAGCTCCAGGAGAATACCCCAATCCAAACTTATCCTGCTTGATTGGTATATCAAAAACATGCCCCCAGCCTGGGGTGGAGCCGGCTTCGACAACGGCCCGAGCTTCCTTAAACAAGGAGAGATTCATCTCTTGCTTCTCTGCGATGACAGGAGCTACCTCTTTCACCCTGACGGTCTCAAATGCTTGGCAGAGAGTTTTATGGATCTCGCCATCCATTTCAACATACTTAAAGGACGACAGGTGGCTCACCATGATGTCCTCCTCACCACAGACAGTTACTATGCTGCCTCCGACAGCATATTTAAGCTTTTGATGCAGCGTGGACGTCACGGCACCAGCAAAATGGATCCATGGCCGACCTAAGAGGCAACTGTAGGCAGGCATGATAACCATGATATAGAAAACCGTGTTGAACGTCTCTGGACCAACTTGAATCGGCAGGGTCAACTCGCCGAAGACGTGGCGCTTGGTTCCGTCAAAGGCTTTCACTACCAGATCACTGGGCGTGCAAAGCAACCCACGGGTATCCAACTTCATCAGTGCCTTTTTCGGAAGCACATTAAGCGACGAACCCATATCCACCAGGACATGCGACATGATCGTGCCTCTGCACTCTATTGAGATGTGCAAGGCGCAGTTGTGATCTCTCCCTTTAGGAGTCAGCTCCAGATCTGTAAATCCCAGCCCATTACCGGCATTAACATGGGCTACCACCTCTTCCAGCTGATTTACTGATATCTCCTGCGGCACGTATGCAGCGTTTAATACCTTCAGCAAGGCGTTGCGGTGCGCCTCAGAACACAGCAACAAGTTAAGAATAAAGATCTTTGACGGAGTCTGATGAAGATGATCTACAATCTTGTTGTCACTCTTCTTGATTAGTCGCATGAACTCTTCAGCATCTTTAACCAGCAAATCTTTCTCTGCCCTAGAAGGGATCTCTTCGACAGCTTTACCTTTACCCTTATCAGCAGCGTCAGCCCTGACCACTTTCTCTGCTGCAACCTCTGCTGGCGCAAACACTCTACCGCTTCTAGTGATACCACTGACTCCGGTAAGATTCTGCACAGTTGATCCGAATGGCTCTAGCTCTATCTTCTGACCATTGCAATAAACTTCGGCGCCATAATGCCATGGAACGGCATTAGTGCTTTCGAATGGGATCGGTCCGGCCCTGGTGATAGTGATTGTAGGCGGACGGGGCGCAGAAATAGTGATAGGGTGACGAGGAATAGTAATGGTAGCAACTTCATCTGCCTGCTTTAGCACGACCTCCCCTGATGCACTCTCAACGCTCCGGCTGAACTGTAAAATACCCTCAGACATCAGACTTTGGATACCTTCGATCAACTGCTCACACCCATCAGGAAGTGTAGCACAAGCCATACATAACTCTCCACATCCAGGAAAGAAGCCCTTCTTCAGCAACTTAGCCTTGACAAAACTCAACGGCGTCTTCAAATCTTTGACATCAGTCAGCAAGTCCGCACTTTCCTCAGTGATAACAGCATTCACTCCGCCCCCCTTATGATGAGGCATCGGGTTTTTGGTAACGTTGGGCACGTTGTCAGAAAAATTGATGACCTTGGCGTCCACCAAGTCCTGGACTTTGTGCTTAAAAGCTTTACAATTCTCAATCGTATGGCCTGGTGCCCCAGTATGGAAATCACAGGTAGCATTGGCGTCATACCCCGGTGGTGGTGCCCCTGTTAAGGGAGCCAACGTCCTCTTTTGAACTAATTGGAGCTGAAGCAACGTTTGCAAAAGCTGTGCATACGACATAGGTGGAGTTTCAAAATGACGGTTAGTCAGAGGAGCCCGATTCTGATATCTTTTATACCCCTGCTGATTCTGCTGCTGGGGCTGCTGCTGTTGCGGCTGCAGTGGAGCAGCTGGGATATTTATGCTAGCAATCTGAGGTTGAGGGCCCTTGCCCCTTCTCCGAGCATTAGTGAGAGCACTGGCATCTCCCTCTCGACGCTTGCCAGCGTAAGGTTTCTTGCTACTTCCTCCAGTTGAGGATGATTCGCCCTGAATTTTTCCGATCTTTATACCGTTCTCGACATGCTCGCCCATAGTGATGAGAGCCGAGAATGTTCCAGACATGCCACTGACCAGCTTTTCATAGTAGATTCTCGGAAGGGTAGCCACGAACATTTGCACTAGCTCACGCTCAACCATCGGCGATTGAACCCGAGCAGCCAATTCACGCCACCGCTGGGCGTACTCTTTAAAGCTTTCATTGTTCCGCTGTGAGAGATTCTGAAGCTGGACTCGGTTGGGAGCCAAGTCGCTATTGTATTGATAGTGGAGGACGAACGCTTCTGCAAGATCTTTCCAGGTTCGCACAGTAGCGGGCTCCAAACCCATATACCATTCGAGTGATGGACCAGAAAGACTATCCTGAAAGAAGTGCATCAGCAACTTCTCATCGTCAGAATAGGCGGACATCTTTCTGTAATAAGATCGAAGGTGGACCCGGGGGCAAGTAGTACCCTTATACTTCTCGAAGACAGGCACCTTGAACTTATGAGGTACCTTAAAGTCAGCAATCAACCCGAGCTTGGACATGTCAACGCCCAATGTGTTCTGATTTTCAATGTCTCTCATCTTGTCTTCCAGCGCCTTGAACCTAAGTCGAGCTTCAGCATTCAACTCTGATTCTACACCCCTCTGAGAGAATACGTCGTCCTGATGGTCCTCCAGCCACGGTTGGGGCACCAACAGATTTCCGGCACCAGCATTACCGTTGACCGGCCCTATGTTAACATTGGCTCCCAAACTACCATTGCCGACGCCTGCCGCGTTGAGTCCGAGATTAGTCATCAGATTGCCGTTAGCACTGCCGTTGCCCCCGGCAACAGGAACAACGTTCTGTGGAGCGTCCACTGGAGGAGGAGTAGGCACGGCCCCTCCATGCAGTATGCCATTACTGTCAACCCTGGAGATCAGAGGTTGAACCAGAGTACGAAGCTGGTCTTGGCCATTCGCGACCACCTGCATCAGCTCCATAAAACGATCCATCCGTTCACGGAGCTCTTGAACATCTGACTGCACCTGGTCCATTATCCTTGTCTGATTAGCGCGAGTTGAGTAGCGGTGAATGAGTCTTTGATCAATCCTGGAGATCAAAAGCAGCTCGGAACCTGAAAAACCTGTCAACAATAAAGGTTAGGAAAAGCAATAAGATATACACCATGCAAATATGCTTCATGCAGATGCATGCGTGTGTCTGTGTGCGTGGGAGATTTTCCCCCGATCCTAGTGCCTTAGTGCCAGTGCCGATAATAATAAGAAGATAAAGAAATCCGAGCCTAATCGTGGAAACATCAATCTGCATATATATATGGAAAGGCCTGTCAAGGCGGTACACAATATCAGCGAGTACAAACAAATCAACAGCGTGACCTCAGCCAACAAGTCTGGTGATGGTCAGCATACATCAAAGATCAAAACAACAGGAATGCAACTAGTCAAGCACGGCCACGGGCGCGATACTCTGCTAACAACTCCTTCGTCTCTGAGTGATCTGGAGAAGTGAGCAACCCTTCGACGAGTAGTTCTCTCTGCCTGATGGTATGCTGAAGCCCCTGAACTGAACTCTCCCAAGCTCCCTCGCCAAAGCAATCCTCCAGCTTCCGCTTCTTAGACTCAAACATCAGCTTATGCTCCTTCAGGTTAGCAATAGCTTTGTTGAGACGGGCTTCAGCGGAGTACCTGCGGGCGGTCTCTTCATCAAACCTCCGCTCACTGTCCTTTACTTCGGCTTCTAGCTTAGAAATTTGCAGCATCAGCTTGTCCTCTCGCTCCTTCCTGGTGGCCATGGAGGTCTTCCAATGCTGGTCGAACTTAGATATCCTTCGATATGCTTCCTCCAAATGCTGCTTCTTCGTAGCTAGTACATCATTAGCAGCCCTGAAGTCTTGACCTAAGCGTTCCCGATCAGCAATCTGCTTTGCCAAGTCTGCACCCAGTTGGTTCGCCGACTCTGTTTGCTTTTTGAGAGCATGCACGGCTTCGTTCCTCTCACTCCGAAGCTGAGCTAACTCCTTCTCTAACTCTGCATTTTCCCTTTTCAGTTCATCTCGCTCGGCCAATACCTGGTTGTGCTGATGAATGGACACAGTGGTAGGCTCTTCAACTGGTGGAGGACTCTCTGGTCTGACATGAGGGCATGGCATCCCTATAGCGCTGGCTCTGGCTCTGATCCAATCTGAATAAGGAGGGTAGGCTTGGCTGTTGCTCTTCCCCAACAAAGGCTTTCCTCTCGTGCTGATATTGTTCCACGCATACTGAAGCTTGGACAACAAACCCCCCTCTAGAATACCCGTGAGGTACAGAGATTCCCATACCTCTTCCTCCTTCGGTGGAGTCCTCAAAGCATATGCAAACTGACGAACTAGCAATGATGGATTGTAGTTGATGCAACCCTTCCTACCTATCAGAGGTACGTTAGGAAACCCACTACAACTGAAGATCACCTCGGTGCCTAACCTGTCTCTGTCAACGAACCAATCAATGTCTTCTGCTGACAAACTCATCAGACGCTCAGGCCACTCAGCTGTGGCTGCAGACAAGACAGAAGAACCCTTCTTGGGCAAATGACTATCAAACCACCTGTACAGCAACGGTACGCAGCATGAGACATTCTTCCCTCTCCGGTTCTCATTCTTGTAATGCACTGAATTGGTAGACGTCTCCGATCAGAGTAGGGACTGGTTCCCTGAGGCAAAGATGTGGAATGCATCAAAGTCCATGAAATCAGGCATGCTGGGGAATAGGATAATGCCATATATGCATAAAGCAAGGATGGCATTGAATGCGTCCCAACATTTGTCCTTAGCACACTGCTGAGCCTTAGCTATCAGAAACTGCAGAGAGAACCCTGGGACCTTGTTCCAACTTGTCACCACTAACTCAGAAGCGCTCAAATGGAGTGAGGAAGCCAAACCAACCAGATCAGGCTCAGCATCCATGTGGACAAAAGGCATCTGCCTTTTGATAGGCACACCCAGCATATCAGCATACTCTTCCAATGTCGGCGCGAGGATGAAGTCATGAAAAGTGAAACACCTCAAGGGAGGGTCATAAAACTGCAGAAGAGCATGTACCCCATTCAACTCGGATGTAGACGGTTTGCAAACCAGACTAAGCAACCTGCCATAAGACTTCCTGAACCTATCCTTCACAGAATCCCCTGCCAGGGCTATCAAACCAGTCAGCTTCGACACATCGGGGGTCGGGAACTTGTACGCAACAGTCTTCCTGAGAGAGGCCATAATAACAGCAGAAGGCGAGAGATCCGGGATCGGGGAAACGGTACCTGCAACACAGACACACGTTAATGGAATGCAGATGGATATGCAAACTAATGCAAGATGCAGGCATGCGATAATATATCCAGGTAGCTGCTGTGGAGATTCGGTATCAACAGTCGCTGATGAGAAGGAAACCCCGGTGTAAAGCCACTAATCTGATCTGCTGAGCATAACCATCTGATAGGACCGAGATCAAAATTCTGCTCTGATAAGAACAAGTGCCTGATAATAAGGACCCCGGGTGCAAGATCAAGGAACATCTGTTGATGAAGTCTTCAGACCCCAGATCAAAAATCTGTCCTATCAAGAACAAACACACAGCTGCTGATGAGATCTTCAGACCCCACTCAAAATCTGCCCTATCCAGAACAAACCACTGATGATAATACACTGATCACAGCCTGCCCTATCAAGAACAGACAAACACCCGACGATAAGATCCTCTGATCAAAACTTGCTCTGTCGAGAACAAACATATCTGCAACTGAGAACCCAACATAACTGATTCACTGTCAAGAAAACCAGGTAGTCTGAAAGTCTAAGTTTCCTGCAATAAACCCAGTACCCCGCTCACAGGTATGGACCTAGACTGACTCAAGGTACGGCATCCTATGCGTTCATCAGCGTCACAGACTTTCAAAACTGATGATACGATTCCCAGAAGGAGTGGCATCATCGAGTCCTGAAGAGGCCTCACTTAGCTGAATCACAAATGATCGGTCCCCAGAGTCGACAATCCACCAAACCAGCAACCATCTCAACCCAAAGGGTTGAAAGTGGAGCCAACCGGATGAACCTCGTCTGAGCGTGGATTTCATGAGACACTAGTGCCTGCAAAGCAAGCACGCGCCCACTAATTTCCACTCTAAGTCTATGGTGCACTCAAGCCTGGGTCTGGCTCCTCACTCAATCAGAACTCCCATCCCACAACAGCACAAATAAACATATTATACTGAATATAAAATGCGAGAAAATAAAGTGCGAGAAGTAAAAATGGGATAAATAAACGCAACCCATTAAGCAAACACACAAACGATAGGATTGACTCGCACAGGGAACCGTTCGATCCCCAGCAGAGTCGCCAGCTGTCGCTTGCGCGAAAATAAGGTGCCGGCATGACAGAAGAGTCGCCACCTTTCGTTATTTATCCCTTAGAGCGGGAAAGGAAACGATCGGAAAAAACCTGACGAAAAAGGGTAAGACCAGGTCGTCGCAACCATTGTCTGGGTTCGGGAGTCGGTTACGCAAGGGGAAGGTATTAGCACCCCTCACGTCCGTCGTACTCGACGGGATCCTCGCTTGTTTGCTTACTTGGACGGGTTGGTTTTATTCTATCTACCTATCAAGGCTGGCTGAAAAAGAAAAGAAAAATGACTCGGCAAAGCATCGCACTTTATGCCTACGTATTCCCGTCTGGAACGAGAAATCAGAGTCAACGTAGTTCGCCTAACTACGGTGAAGGTGGGGAGAGGTTGCTCGCTAGGATGTCGCATCCTATGCCTACGTACTTCCACACAGCATGGAAGATCAGAGCAAGCGTAGTTCGGGAAACTACGGTTTATTTCCTGAAAGAAGTGTTTTTTATTATGTTTGCGATTTCAACCGCACTAGAGACTATGACCTGAGAGTGAATGCGTCGCATGTCACCCAAAGGGTACCATACTAAACATCCAGACTGCGGGAAAGAAACTCTCCCACAATCCTTTCTCAGATAGCTTAAGGCTCGTACCGTACGAAAGAAATCATTCATGATTACTGTATCTTAAACTGCTTTGAGATGAGAAGAAAGCAGGCCCAACTAGGAGGGAGACTATCAAGTCCTACTGTTATCATGCCATGGATTCATCCTATGGTTGAGGTTTGAACAGGGAACTCCTAGATGTTGTCATGCATAGGTTTCAACCTAAAAGTCTATCATCAAATCCTCATCAGAGGAAATGAGAGTCCTAAGGGATCATGTCAATGATACACCAAAACAGACAAAAGCATCAGCTTTAACAGTAAAATGCATGCAATGCAAGTGAGGGAGGAAATGTGTGTGGGGCTTCAGCCTCCACAAGCTCGTCTCGACCTCAAGCCAGTCATGAAATAACAGTAATCATACTGAAAAATAAACAACATGCTATCAAGCAATAAACAGTAAACTGCAATCATACAGATAAAAGAAATGAAATGCCATCAGGCAAACAAACCACATGGGCAAGGGAGCTGGGCTCTACCGAATACCCGCAAGCAAAGCCAAGCAATAACAATGCAAGCAGATGCACTCATGCTCTTAGACTGAACTTACTCTAGATGTACTTAGTATAATGCAACAGACAAGTCAGACACAACAAACAATACAGCAAAGAAAAATAGAAGAAAGCTTCAGCTCCTCCAGCAGCTACTCAGTCTTCAGACTTCATAGATCACCGGCTTTCCAGGTATCAACCCTACAATATGAGTATCAACTCATCTTCCCCCTTAAGCTTCAGCTTCTTTGATCAGCTCCACCTTCAGGCTTCACTATCTTCAGGGATCCTCAAGCATCAACTTGATCTTCACAAAGTCTTCAGACTTCAACAATCTTCAAGGAATCATCCTCTTCAAAGCTTCAGCTCCTATCTTCAAGAGCTCAAATGCTCCAGCAAACAAGATTCAGTCAACAAGATGAGGTGAGGATGTTACAGTACTCACTGACTTCCAAAGGATGCCATTGAGGACTTAACATCAAAGGGAAGGCTCTCTCAAAGTTCTACCTCAAAGGGTAAGGTCACTAATCCCTCCAAAGGAGGGAGGTGAATACCCTTAAGGGACTTTATGTCACAGAGAAGAGAGGAGGTGAGCAAAACACTCCTTGTTTATTGGATGGAAGTATCCTATCTAGGGCTCTGCCTATGCACCTATAAACCTATAAACAAACAACAAAAGCTATCTAAATTCCTCTGCAAGGTCTTCAAAGCTTCAATGATGATCTAAAAAGTCTTCACTCAATCTTCAAAGCTCACACACTCAAAAGAGAAGGAAAGAAAACAATACAATACAAACTCATGCCTTCAAGCAACACACATACTATCCATACATTTAAAAATCAATTAAAAATACTAAAATACCATACAATATTCTAGAAAAATTCTAGGGGATTCTATACATACTTACCCTTAACCCATATATTCCCCATACACTAATTTGGCCTATAAACCCCAAAACAAAATGGTTCAAGTCTACTTATACAACCTAAAACCCTAATTTGAACACCTAAATGTCAACCAATCAAACTACATCAAATTTTAATCTACAAATCAAGAAATAAATCCTACATGAAATTAGGGTTCAATACCTAACTATGCCAAAAAGAATGGCTCAAAAACCCTAAGGGAAAGTCCTAAAACAAATTGCACAAAATCAAGTATCAACTAAAATCAATTAACAATACTATTTACAAGAAAATATGCTAAAAAAATATTAAAAAAAATAAAATGGAATTTTATTTTTTATTAATTTTCTAGACAAAACCATGATTATGTGAAAAAAAGAAAAAATGAAAAATGTTAATTTTTGGATTTTTTATGAATTTATTAAAATGCAAGGAAATTAAAAGAAATAAAAATAAAAGAATAAGAAATAAATGGAGGGGGGTATCAAAAGTAACACTCCCCAGTTTATTTTGATCATTGGGCCAAATCAGGGGGGTGGGAATAGAAACAAATGTTGAGGCCCAGATTTGCTATTCAATCAAAGCGGTGCGTTTGGTTAAGTGGTACGCTGCGTTTTGAACGCTTCAGTCTTCCCTCCATTTGCCAGTTTAAATCATGGCCGTGCGATGAACTGAACTAGTCAAACATTCTGGACGATCCAACGATGGAGAGATCATCTTCTCCAAATGAACCCTAGGGTTTGCAGAAACCCTAACCCCATGCAAGGATTTCAACTTGATCGTGCTCCTCCATTTCTCCATGAAATTCAACAACTCCAAAAGCAAAGTTGTACTATTAGTCACCCAGAACACGATGCTATCAATAATTGTCCCTGAAACCTCTTGAATCATTCCAACAGAAAGCTCCACTATCATGGTTTCAATTCTTTCCTCTGCTATCAATCTTAATGAAACTTCAAGCTAATGATCTAGAATTATTCTACATGTTTCCCCAACCATTCTACACCATCTCATATCCATTAATGCACACGAAATAGCTTGCTATCAATTCTGCAAGAACTGGTACCCTGCCTCGAAACCTCATGAATCTTCCTCTAATTCTCAGAATATGGTCCTCTACCCTAGCTTACCAATCTAAACCTAGAACTATAGTGGAATGCACATAAATTAGGTGATACGAGCAAGATTACCAACCTGTCAAACTTTAATGGTGGATGTGGCTTCTCTCCAATTCAGTGCCTGCAACTTTCCTTGATGAATCTCCAATGGCAGATATGAATTCTGTATGCAACAAGATGGATGAACAAGGCTTGAATCTTGTGTTTGATCTCAATATGCACTTCTTGCAAATTCTTCCAAACAGCTTCAAACCTCCATGGATCTTCCTCTATCTCAGTATGCAATCAATCACAAGGATCAGAGTAGTGTGTTTGTAGAGAAGAAATGAATGAAAATGGAAGAGAATGAAGGTTTGATGTGAAATTGCAAATGGAAGGATCTCACTTTTTCACACTCTAATCTCACCACTCACCAACAATTATCACCACCCTGGCCATATGGTGATTCACTATTCTTATAGCAATCAAAAGATGATCTAGATACATCTAGAAACTTGTGGAAAGTGTTAGAAAGTTTTAGAACTTCTCATGAAATGATACATTGGATATCCATGATCTCATGCCTTAGGCTTGCCAAATTGACTTTAAAATCTCCTTACAAGAGATATTGAGAAAGAATGAGTGAAAAACATGCATTTCCTTGCCTTTGGTGAAGCTTTGTTTAGTTGCCTTATTATGCAAGAATGAGAATTACAGAGTAACCCCCATTTCTAAGCTTCAAATCAAAATTCTACTTGAACCATTGTTTTTAAAATATTGTTTGGAGTCAAAATGACATATTGGATGACCCATTTTGGATTTGTACATCTCCTAAACCAAAATTAACTTTCAACTTTTTCAACTTATAAGCCATTTTTAGGTCATTTTCACCCAATCTTGTAAATCCTTGCTACAAGTTCTTTCAATAACTCATGACCACTTTTCTAGACTTAAAATCCCATTTTGAACAACTTTCATGTTTTGATTTTTTCTATTTGAGGCTTGGAAATAGGAGATATGGCCTTTGCTTAAAATGACCTATAACTGCCAAATGACCAAAATACCTCTGTCTTGTTCAAACCATAAGTCGAGTTCTACAAATCCTATCAAGTACTTCTAGTACTATATAGAAAGCTAAGAAGATGCCCTTCAACATTCATGTTGACCAAGAAATCATAGGAATCATCCTACTAGGGCAAAAGTTGTCTGCAAGTTGGGTGACTTTCAAGGACCCAGATTCACATACCTCAGATGACCTGTAATTTGTCAAAACCATAACTCGAGCTCTGCAACTCCTATCAAGGACTTCCACAACTCAAATTAAAGCTACGAACAAGCTCTACAACATTCATGTTGTGGGGAAGATGATATATCAATCACATCTTGAGCTAAAACTGCCTGGAAGATAAGGATCAAATTAGGGTTTTTCCACTGACAATCCTCAGAAACCCCAACTCAAAACTTCTCAAACTCCTCAATCATGATGAGTTGGTCTAGGAATCATCTTCATACCATCTCCATACATCATCCTATGATCTCATGGCCCTTGGATTAGATCTCAACCTTCTCCCAATCTTCAGTTATCCTATGGTCGACCCAGTCAAAACCCTAGTCCTACCATTCATGGTTGAATCTTCTGAATTCTTGCACAATGCCTTCTTTGGGCTTCATGATGGCTATCAAGACATATCATAGGCTTTCTCAAAGCATCAAGTTCATTCTCAAAGTATCAGAACCATCTGAGGAACACCCACGACTCTCAAGCTATGAAGCACACAACTTTGGTTTCAACCAATTCCTCTGAGGATCTCTTGAACTTTCTGATGAAGATATCAACTTTCAAACACTTGATGGATAAATAATTGTTGGTCAAATTTTGGGGTGCAACAGGTACGTGGTCTCTTTTGTTTAGAATTTTAGAATGCTTAAGAACTTAAGTCTTTTTGCAAATGAAATTTGTTCTTTTGGAAACTCGTTTGAATGATTGTTTCACTTAGGACCAAAAACCACAATTTGTGAGAAAGCTTCCATTGTTTACTTAATACTGGATTTCCGATAAACTTTATTGATTCGTATGATTCATGCTTTATCTTGTTATCATTTTGAATTTGTGGAAGAATTAGAAATGATCAAGGCACTTGTTTTTATTGAGCACAACCAGTTCCAAATGCAACTTACCTGTGAGTAGAGAGAATTCGTTAACCCCATTGAGCCTAAACAATGTGAATCTCATTCTTAATTTTGTGAGATTCTAAATTTTTTTCTTAAACCCGTGAATTTGTTTTGATTGTCTTCTTTTCCATAAAAAGATAAGAGCATTCACTTTAGGGTTGAGTAAAAGTTAAGTTGGGGCGAATGAAAAAGGAAGATAGTAGGTTGTTACAACTTTTGAAAAATTCAAGCAAGCACCAAAAAAAATTGTGTGAATATGAAAAAAGAAAGAAAAAAGAAAAAAAAGAGAAAAAAAGAAAAACAGTGAAAGAATAAGTTGTGAAATAAGGTTTGTGAAGGAATAAGTTGTGAAATAAGGTTTGTGAAGGTTTGCAACTAAGAAACAGATGGAATGAAGTTGAGGTGTGTAAATAACGTGTTCGGTGAATGTCTCTTTTGCATCGGCAATTTCGTTTCAATGGCCTTAGAAATGTCCCTTGTTTGTAAACGCGACCAAGCTACAACCTTAAAGACCTTAGTGATCTCCGTGCTTCCATATTTTTGCTTTTGGTTGTTAGATTTTGTATGAATTGAATTGATATTGACATTGTTTGTTAGTTGAGTGAAATTGTCCCCACCGGTTGCAAAGGCGTAATTTCTTCAATCCTTATTCGAAGAGGAGAGATAAAGTGATTCATTCATGAAAAATATAGTTGTTGATTGATACATGTCTTAATATTTGTTTTAAGAATTTCGTTCTTGTGCATTGTTTGATTCTAAACATTTGAAACCATGGCTTGTTTGCATCATTTGTTTTTGAGCCAATTTTATCCATTCTTGGGTGAATCTTAAACTTGAGCAAATTCTCTTGAGCGAAATGAGAGGCATACTTTCTTAAGGACAAGCAAAAAGATAGTTGGGGCGAGTTGTTAGATGCCAAATTTCACTTATTTGATCTATCAAATGTTGGCATCTTTCACTCATTTTTATCAAGAAAGTTTTGAAAAACCGCTCTTGTTTTGTTTGGTTTGCAATATATTGTGAAAATCTCTTGGTACCTTTGATTTGCGTATTATTGTACAGGAATTATGCACAAAGCAAGTGAAAAGTAAGACACAAGAAATGGGAAAGGAAACCAAGAAAACATGCAAACCAACAAAATGTTGTCATGCTCGCTAGGCGAGCTGGTAGCGAACAAAATGTTGCCATGCTCGCTAGGCGAGCTGGTAGCGAACAGTCCCAAATTTGGATAGAACTGGAAGTGTCATAAGCTCGCTAGGTGAGATCAGAGTGAAGGCTTCGCTAGCTGCTCGCTAGGCGAACAAGACAGATCCTGAATGGGTTATTTAAGTGTTTTTAGTGTTTTTTAGGTCAGAATTTCATTTTGTAACATTTAGAAACATCAGAACTTATCTCTCTTCATTTTTTAGAGAGAGAAACATAAAACCCTAAGAGGAAGGAGGTAAGATCTTCGATCTCTTGTTGGGGTTTGGGTTGTAATCTTTTTATACCTTATGTATTTCATCTAATTTATGTTTGTGAACTAGTTTGGATTCTCTATTGAATGATTATCTTTAATTGCTTGTTTGTGGGTCTTGACAAAACCTTTTCACATCTTTGATCTCAGGATTTCTTCTATCAATGAACAAACTTTTGACATGGTTTTGAAGTTGATATTCATTGTATCTTCTATGGTGTTTTGTTGATTAAGTAGCATGGGTAGCATGAGTAGGATCTACATGATATTGTGTGGGTATGTGATAATAGTGATGAAGAATGATGTTCATAACCATTTGGCGAATTAGATGAATACATGTAAAAAGGGTTAAACATGTGTACATATTCTGATCATTATGTTTTATGCAAAACAATCGTTTATCCGATGTGGGTGTCGTCTTTGCTTACTTGTTTATCTTTGATTTGAACCGTGATAGAGATATACTTTTCAGATCTGGATCTAGGATGATTACCTGTTAGGTCCTAAATTCTAGAGATACGTTTAGGCTTAGCATTTGCTTGAGTATCAGATCTTAATATGTTGTGTTGTGTTTTTGTTGAAAGAGAGATCTCCAATGAGACAACATGGTTGTTCTCTCGACGCTGCTTTAGAGATAAGCTTTGTCGTGGGTGATACATGATGATATTAGATGAATGATTGCGCTGTGTTTAATTTGATTAGAAGAATACATATGTTATCAATTGATGAAATCCAATCCCAACAAGGCTCCATTTATATTTCAGTCTTTATTTTATATTTTCTGTTTTTATTTATGGTTCCTTGAACTTTTTAAACCAAAACTTTTGAACAATAAGCTTAGAAATGTAGAGGTCGTTGAATGGCGTTCATATCGCACTAATCTCTGTGGAGACGACAAAACTGGGTACTTAATAATTTTTTCCTTGCTGCTATACTAAACCAACAAAATGGCGCCGTTGCCGGGGATTGGTGTTGAGATTTGGAAGTACATTGCAACGGTTCTATGTTTTTAAGCTTTGTATATTTTGTATATATTTGTTTCTTTTTATGTTTTTTCTAGTGTGTTCAGGAATGACGAAAACTCCTTCTAGAGTGGTTGTTGTTGGTATAAAAGCATTCAATGAAGCTTCGACCGAGTTTGGATGGCGATGATAGTATGAAACAAGTGAATGTTGTTCAGGTACGTGGTCTCTTTTGTTTAGAATTTTAGAATGCTTAAGAACTTAAGTCTTTTTGCAAATGAAATTTGTTCTTTTGGAAACTCGTTTGAATGATTGTTTCACTTAGGACCAAAAACCACAATTTGTGAGAAAGCTTCCATTGTTTACTTAATACTGGATTTCCGATAAACTTTGTTGATTCGTATGATTCATGCTTTATCTTGTTATCATTTTGAATTTATGGAAGAATTAGAAATGATCAAGGCACTTGTTTTTATTGAGCACAACCAGTTCCAAATGCAACTTACCTGTGAGTAGAGAGAATTCGTTAACCCCATTGAGCCTAAACAATGTGAATCTCATTCTTAATTTTGTGAGATTCTAAATTTTTTTCTTAAACCCGTGAATTTGTTTTGATTGTCTTCTTTTCCATAAAAAGATAAGAGCATTCACTTTAGGGTTGAGTAAAAGTTAAGTTGGGGCGAATGAAAAAGGAAGATAGTAGGTTGTTACAACTTTTGAAAAATTCAAGCAAGCACCAAAAAAAATTGTGTGAATATGAAAAAAGAAAGAAAAAAGAAAAAAAAAGAGAAGAAAAGAAAAAGAATGCTTGCTTAAAAAATAAAAATAGTGAAAGAATAAGTTGTGAAATAAGGTTTGTGAAGGTTTGCAACTAAGAAACAGATGGAATGAAGTTGAGGTGTGTAAATAACGTGTTCGGTGAATGTCTCTTTTGCATCGGCAATATCGTTTCAATGGCCATAGAAATGTCCCTTGTTTGTAAACCCGACCAAGCTACAGCCTTAAAGACCTTAGTGATCTCCTTGCTTCCATATTTTTGCTTTTGGTTGTTAGATTTTGTATGAATTGAATTGATATTGACATTGTTTGTTAGTTGAGTGAAATTGTCCCCACCGGTTGCAAAGGCGTAATTTCTTCAATCCTTATTCGAAGAGGAGAGATAAAGTGATTCATTCATGAAAAATATAGTTGTTGATTGATACATGTCTTAATATTTGTTTTAAGAATTTCGTTCTTGTGCATTGTTTGATTCTAAACATTTGAAACCATGGCTTGTTTGCATCATTTGTTTTTGAGCCAATTTTATCCATTCTTGGGTGAATCTTAAACTTGAGCAAATTCTCTTGTTGCGAAATGAGAGGCATACTTTGCTTAAGGACAAGCAAAAAGATAGTTGGGGCGAGTTGTTAGATGCCAAATTTCACTTATTTGATCTATCAAATGTTGGCATCTTTCACTCATTTTTGTCAAGAAAGTGTTGAAAAACCGCTCTTGTTTTGTTTGGTTTGCAATATATTATGAAAATCTCTTGGTACCTTTGATTTGTGTATTATTGTACAGGAATTATGCACAAAGCAAGTGAAAAGTAAGACACAAGAAATGGGAAAGGAAACCAAGACAACATGCAAACCAACAAAATACTGTCATGCTCGCTAGGCGAGCTGGTAGCGAACAAAATGTTGTCATGCTCGCTAGGCGAGCTGGTAGCGAACAGTCCCAAATTTGGATAGAACTGAAAGTGTCATAAGCTCGCTAGGCGAGATCAGAGTGAAGGCTTCGCTAGCTGCTCGCTAGGCGAACAAGACAGATCCTGAATGGGTTATTTAAGTGTTTTTAGTGTTTTTTAGGTCAGAATTTCATTTTGTAACATTTAGAAACATCAGAACTTATCTCTCTTCATTTTTTAGAGAGAGAAACATAAAACCCTAAGAGGAAGGAGGTAAGATCTTCGATCTCTTGTTGGGGTTTGGGTTGTAATATTTTGATACCTTATGTATTTTATCTAATTTATGTTTGTGAACTAGTTTGGATTCTCTATTGAATGATTATCTTTGATTGCTTGTTTGTGGGTCTTGACAAAACCTTTTCACATCTTTGATCTCAGATTTTCTTCTATCAATGAAAAAACTTTTGACGTGGTTTTGAAGTTGATATTCATTGTATCTTCTATGGTGTTTTGTTGATTAAGTAGCATGGGTAGCATGGGTAGGATCAACATGATATTGTGTGGGTATGTGATAATAGTGATGAAGAATGATGTTCATAACCATTTGGTGGATTAGATGAATACATGTAAAAAGGGTTAAGCATGTGTAAGTATTCTGATCATTGTGTTTTATGCAAAACAATCGTTTATCCGATGTGGGTGTCGTCTTTGCTTACTTGTTTATCTTTGATTTGAACCGTGATAGAGATATACTTTTCAGATCTAGATCTTAGATGATTACCTGTTAGGTCCTAAATTTTAGAGATACGTTTAGGCTTAGCATTTGCTTGAGTATCAGACCTTAATATGTTGTGTTGTGTTTTTGTTGGAAGAGAGATCTCCAATGAGACAACATGGTTGTTCTCTCGACGCTGCTTTAGAGATAAGCTTTGTCGTGGGTGATACATGATGATATTAGATGAATGATTGCGCTGTGCTTAATTTGATCAGAAGAATACATATGTTATCAATTGATGAAATCCAATCCCAACAAGGCTCCATTTAAATTTCAGTCTTTATTTTATATTTTCTGTTTTTATTTATGGTTCCTTGAACTTTTTAAACCAAAACTTTTGAACAATAAGCTTAGAAATGTAGAGGTCGTTGAACGGCGTTCATATCGCACTAATCTCTGTGGAGACGACAAAACTGGGTACTTAATAATTATTTGCTTGCTGCTATACTAAACCAACAAAATGGCGTCGTTGCCGGGGATTGGTGTTGAGATTTTGAAGTACATTGCAACAGTTCCATGTTTTTAAGCTTTGTATATTTTGTATATATTTGTTTCTTTTTATGTTTTTTCTAGTGTGTTCAGGAATGACGAAAACTCCTTCTAGAGTTGTTGTTGTTGGTATAAAAGCATTCAATCAAGCTTCGACCGAGTTCGGATGGCGATGATAGTATGAAACAAGTGAATGTTGTTCAGGTACATGGTCTCTTTTGTTTAGAATTTTAGAATGCTTAAGAACTTAAGTCTTTTTGCAAATGAAATTTGTTCTTTTGGAAACTCGTTTGAATGATTGTTTCACTTAGGACCAAAAACCACAATTTGTGAGAAAGCTTCCATTGTTTACTAAATACTGGATTTCCGATAAATTTTGTTGATTCGTATGATTCATGCTTTATCTTGTTATCATTTTGAATTTGTGGAAGAATTAGAAATGATCAAGGCACTTGTTTTTATTGAGCACAACCAGTTCCAAATGCAACTTACCTGTGAGTAGAGAGAATTCGTTAACCCCATTGAGCCTAAACAATGTGAATCTCATTCTTAATTTTGTGAGATTCTAAATTTTTTTCTTAAACCCGTGAATTTGTTTTAATTGTCTTCTTTGCCATAAAAAGATAAGAGCATTCACTTTAGGTTTGAGTAAAAGTTAAGTTGGGGCGAATGAAAAAGGAAGATAGTAGGTTGTTACAACTTTTGAAAAATTCAAGCAAGCACCAAAAAAAATTGTGTGAATATGAAAAAAGAAAGAAAAAAGAAAAAAAAGAAGAAAAGAAAAAGAATGCTTGCTTGAAAAAGAAAAATAGTGAAAGAATAAGTTGTGAAATAAGGTTTGTGAAGGTTTGCAACTAAGAAACAGATGGAATGAAGTTGAGGTGTGTAAATAACGTGTTCGGTGAATGTCTCTTTTGCATCGGCAATTTCGTTTCAATGGCCTTAGAAATGTCCCTTGTTTGTAAACCCGACCAAGCTACAACCTTAAAGACCTTAGTGATCTCCGTGCTTCCATATTTTTGCTTTTGGTTGTTAGATTTTATATGAATTGAATTGATATTGACATTGTTTGTTAGTTGAGTGAAATTGTCCCCACCGGTTGCAAAGGCGTAATTTCTTCAATCCTTATTCGAAGAGGAGAGATAAAGTGATTCATTCATGAAAAATATAGTTGTTGATTGATACATGTCTTAATATTTGTTTTAAGAATTTTTTTCTTGTGCATTGTTTGATTCTAAACATTTGAAACCATGGCTTGTTTGCATCATTTCTTTTTGAGCCAATTTTATCCATTCTTGGGTGAATCTTAAACTTGAGCAAATCCTCTTGTTGCGAAATGAGAGGCATACTTTGCTTAAGGACAAGCAAAAAGATAGTTGGGGCAAGTTGTTAGATGCCAAATTTCACTTATTTGATCTATCAAATGTTGGCATCTTTCACTCATTTTTGTCAAGAAAGTGTTGAAAAACCGCTCTTGTTTTGTTTGGTTTGCAATATATTATGAAAATCTCTTGGTACCTTTGATTTGTGTATTATTGTGCAGGAATTATGCACAAAGCAAGTGAAAAGTAAGACACAAGAAATGGGAAAGGAAATCAAGACAACATGCAAACTAACAAAATGTTGTCATGCTCGCTAGGCGAGCTGGTAGCGAACAGTCCCAAATTTGGACAGAACTGAAAGTATCATAAGCTCGCTAGGCGAGATCAGAGTGAAGGCTTCGCTAGCTGCTCGCTAGGCAAACAAGACAGATCCTGAATGGGTTATTTAAGTGTTTTTAGTATTTTTTAGGTCAGAATTTCATTTTGTAACATTTAGAAACATCAGAACTTATCTCTCTTCATTTTTTAGAGAGAGAAACATAAAACCCTAAGAGGAAGGAGGTAAGATCTTCGATCTCTTGTTGGGGTTTGGGTTGTAATCTTTTGATACCTTATGTATTTCATCTAATTTATGTTTGTGAACTAGTTTGGATTCTCTATTGAATGATTATCTTTGATTGCTTGTTTGTGGGTCTTGACAAAACCTTTTCACATCTTCGATCTCATATTTTCTTCTATCAATGAACAAACTTTTGACATGGTTTTGAAGTTGATATTCATTGTATCTTCTATGGTGTTTTGTTGATTAAGTAGCATGGGTAGCATGGGTAGGATCAACATGATATTGTGTGGGATTGTGATAATAGTGATGAAGAATGATGTTCATAACCATTTGGCGGATTAGATGAATACATGTAAAAAGGGTTAAGCATGTGTACGTATTCTGATCATTGTGTTTTATGCAAAACAATCGTTTATCCGATGTAGGTGTCGTCTGTGCTTACTTGTTTATCTTTGATTTGAACCGTGATAGAGATATACTTTTCAGATCTGGATCTAGGATGATTACCTGTTAGGTCCTAAATTCTAGAGATACGTTTAGGCTTAGCATTTGCATGAGTATCAGATCTTAATATGTTGTGTTGTGTTTTTGTTGGAAGAGAGATCTCCAACGAGACAACATGGTTGTTCTCTCGACGCTGCTTTAGAGATAAGCTTTGTCGTGGGTGATACGTGATGATATTAGACGAATGATTACGCTGTGTTTAATTTGATCAGAAGAATACATATGTTATCAATTGATGAAATCCAATCCCAACAAGGCTCCATTTATATTTCAGTCTTTATTTTATATTTTCTGTTTTTATTTTTGGTTCCTTGAACTTTTTAAACCAAAACTTTTGAACAATAAGCTTAGAAATGTAGAGGCCGTTTAACGGCGTTCATATCGCACTAATCTCTGTGGAGACGACAAAATTGGGTACTTAATAATTTTTTGCTTGCTGCTATACTAAACCAACAAAATGGCGCCGTTGCCGGGGATTCGTGTTGAGATTTTGAAGTACATTGCAACGGTTCTATGTTTTTACGCTTTGTATATTTTGTATATATTTGTTTCTTTTTATGTTTTTTCTAGTATGTTCAGGAATGACGAAAACTCCTTCTAGAGTGGTTGTTGTTGGTATAAAAGCATTCAATGAAGCTTCGACCGAGTTTGGATGGTGATGATAGTATGAAACAAGTGAATATTGTTCAGGTACATTGTCTCTTTTATTTAGAATTTTAGAATGCTTAAGAACTTAAGTCTTTTTGCAAATGAAATTTGTTCTTTTTGAAACTCGTTTGAATGATTGTTTCACTTAGGACCAAAAACCACAATTTGTGAGAAAGCTTCAATTGTTTACTTAATATTGGATTTCCGATAAACTTTGTTGATTCGTATGATTCATGCTTTATCTTGTTATCATTTTTAATTTGTGGAAGAATTAGAAATGATCAAGGCACTTGTTTTTATTGAGCACAACCAGTTCCAAATGCAACTTACCTGTGAGTAGAGAGAATTCGTTAACCCCATTGAGCCTAAACAATGTGAATCTCATTCTTAATTTTGTGATATTCTAAATTTATTTCTTAAACCCGTGAATTTTTTTTAATTGTCTTCTTTGCCATAAAAAGATAAGAGCATTCACTTTAGGGTTGAGTAAAAGTTAAGTTGGGGCAAATGAAAAAGGAAGATAGTAGGTTGTTACAACTTTTGAAAAATTCAAGCAAGCACCAAAAAAAATTGTGTGAATATGAAAAAAGAAAGAAAAAAGAAAAAAAAAGAGAAGAAAAGAAAAAGAATGCTTGCTTGAAAAAGAAAAATAGTGAAAGAATAAGTTGTGAAATAAGGTTTGTGAAGATTTGTAACTAAGAAACAGATGGAATGAAGTTGAGGTGTGTAAATAACGTGTTCGGTGAATGTCTCTTTTGCATCGGCAATTTCGTTTTAATGGCCTTATAAATGTCCCTTGTTTGTAAACCTGACCAAGCTACAACCTTAAAGACCTTAGTGATCTCCGTGCTTCCATATTTTTGCTTTTGGTTGTTAGATTTTTTATTTATTGAATTGATATTGACATTGTTTTTTAGTTGAGTGAAATTGTCCCCACCGGTTGCAAAGGCGTAATTTCTTCAATCCTTAATCGAAGAGGAGAGATAAAGTGATTCATTCATGAAAAATATAGTTGTTGATTGATACATGTCTTAATATTTGTTTTAAGAATTTCGTTCTTGTGCATTTTTTGATTCTAAACATTTGAAACCATGGCTTGTTTGCATCATTTGTTTTTGAGCCAATTTTATCCATTCTTGGGTGAATCTTAAACTTGAGCAAATCCTCTTGTTACGAAATGAGAGGCATATTTTGCTTAAGGACAAGCAAAAATATAGTTGGGGCGAGTTGTTAGATGCCAAATTTGACTTATTTGATCTATCAAATGTTGGCATCTTTCACTCATTTTTGTCAAGAAAGTGTTGAAAAACCGCTCTTGTTTTGTTTGGTTTGCAATATATTGTGAAAATCTCTTGGTACCTTTGATTTGTGTATTATTGTGCAGGAATTATGCACAAAGCAAGTGAAAAGTAAGACACAAGAAATGGGAAAGGAAACCAAGACAACATGCAAACCAACAAAATGTTGTCATGCTCGCTAGGCGAGCTGGTAGCGAACAAAATGTTGTCATGCTCGCTAGGCGAGCTGGTAGCGAACAGTCCCGAATTTGGACAGAACTGAAAGTATCATAAGCTCGCTAGGCGAGATCAGAGTGAAGGCTTTGCTAGCTGCTCGCTAGGCGAACAAGACAGATCCTGAATGGGTTATTTAAGTGTTTTTAGTGTTTTTTAGGTCAGAATTTCATTTTGTAACATTTAGAAACATCAAAACTTATCTCTCTTCATTTTTTAGAGAGAGAAACATAAAACCCTAAGAGGAAGGAGGTAAGATCTTCGATCTCTTGTTGGGGTTTGGGTTGTAATCTTTTGATACCTTATGTATTTCATCTAATTTATGTTTGTGAACTAGTTTGGATTCTCTATTGAATGATTATCTTTGATTGCTTGTTTGTGGGTCTTGACAAAACCTTTTCACATCTTTGATCTCAGATTTTCTTCTATCAATGAACAAACTTTTGAAATGGTTTTGAAGTTGATATTCATTGTATCTTCCATGGTGTTTTGTTGATTAAGTAGCATGGGTAGCATGGGTAGGATCAACATGATATTGTGTGGGATTGTGATAATAGTGATGAAGAATGATGTTCATAACCATTTGGTGGATTAGATGAATACATGTAAAAAGGGTTAAGCATGTGTACGTATTTTGATCATTGTGTTTTATGCAAAACAATCGTTTATCCGATGTGGGTGTCGTCTGTGCTTACTTGTTTATCTTTGATTTGAACCGTGATAGAGATATACTTTTCAAATCTGGATCTAGGATGATTACCTGTTAGGTCCTAAATTCTAGAGATACGTTTAGGCTTAGCATTTGCTTGAGTATCATATCTTAATATGTTGTGTTGTGTTTTTGTTGGAAGAGAGATCTCCAATGAGACAACATGGTTGTTCTCTCGACGCTGCTTTAGAGATAAGCTTTGTCGTGGGTGATACGTGATGATATTAGACGAATGATTACGCTGTGTTTAATTTGATCAGAAGAATACATATGTTATCAATTGATGAAATCCAATCCCAACAAGGCTCCATTTATATTTCAGTCTTTATTTTATATTTTCTGTTTTTATTTTTGGTTCCTTGAACTTTTTAAACCAAAACTTTTGAACAATAAGCTTAGAAATGTAGAGGCCGTTTAACGGCGTTCATATCGCACTAATCTCTGTGGAGACGACAAAACTGGGTACTTAATAATTTTTTGCTTGCTGCTATACTAAACCAACAAAATGGCGCCGTTGCCGGGGATTGGTGTTGAGATTTTGAAGTACATTGCAACGGTTCTATGTTTTTAAGCTTTGTATATTTTGTATATATTTGTTTCTTTTTATGTTTTTTCTAGTGTGTTCAGGAATGACGAAAACTCCTTCTAGAGTGGTTGTTGTTGGTATAAAAGCATTCAATGAAGCTTCGACCGAGTTTGGATGGCGATGATAGTATGAAACAAGTGAATGTTGTTCAGGTACATGGTCTCTTTTGTTTAGAATTTTAGAATGCTTAAGAACTTAAGTCTTTTTGCAAAGGAAATTTGTTCTTTTGGAAACTCGTTTGAATGATTGTTTCACTTAGGACCAAAAACCACAATTTGTGAGAAAGCTTCCATTGTTTACTTAATACTGGATTTCCGATAAACTTTGTTGATTCGTATGATTCATGCTTTATCTTGTTATCAATTTGAATTTGTGGAAGAATTAGAAATGATCAAGGCACTTGTTTTTATTGAGCACAACCAGTTCCAAATGCAACTTACCTGTGAGTAGAGAGAATTCGTTAACCCCATTGAGCCTAAACAATGTGAATCTCATTCTTAATTTTGTGAGATTCTAAATTTTTTTCTTAAACCCGTGAATTTTTTTTAATTGTCTTCTTTGCCATAAAAAGATAAGAGCATTCACTTTAGGGTTGAGTAAAAGTTAAGTTGGGCCGAATGAAAAAGGAAGATAGTAGGTTGTTACAACTTTTGAAAAATTCAAGCAAGCACCAAAAAAAATTGTGTGAATATGAAAAACGAAAGAAAAAAGAAAAAAAAAAGAGAAGAAAAGAAAAAGAATGCTTGCTTGAAAAAGAAAAATAGTGAAAGAATAAGTTGTGAAATAAGGTTTGTGAAGGTTTGCAACTAAGAAACAGATGGAATGAAGTTGAGGTGTGTAAATAACGTGTTCGGTGAATGTCTCTTTTACATCGGCAATTTCGTTTCAATGGCCTTAGAAATGTCCCTTGTTTATAAACCCGACCAAACTACAACCTTAAAGACCTTAGTGATCTATGTGCTTCCAAATTTTTGCTTTTGGTTGTTAGATTTTGTATGAATTGAATTGATATTGGCATTGTTTGTTAGTTGAGTGAAATTGTCCCCACCGGTTGCAAAGGCGTAATTTCTTCAATCCTTATTCGAAGAGGAGAGATAAAGTGATTCATTCATGAAAAATATAGTTGTTGATTGATACATGTATTAATATTTGTTTTAAAAATTTCGTTCTTGTGCATTGTTTGATTCTAAACATTTGAAACCATGGCTTGTTTGCATCATTTGTTTTTGAGCCAATTTTATCCATTCTTGGGTGAATCTTAAACTTGAGCAAATCCTCTTGTTGCGAAATGAGAGGCATACTTTGCTTAAGGACAAGCAAAAAGATAGTTGGGGCGAGTTGTTAGATGCCAAATTTCACTTATTTGATCTATCAAATGTTGGCATCTTTCACTCATTTTTGTCAAGAAAGTGTTGAAAAACCGCTCTTGTTTTGTTTGGTTTGCAATATATTATGAAAATCTCTTGGTACCTTTGATTTGTGTATTATTGTGCAGGAATTATGCACAAAGCAAGTGAAAAGTAAGACACAAGAAATGGGAAAGGAAACCAAGACAACATGCAAACCAACAAAATGCTGTCATGCTCGCTAGGCGAGCTGGTAGCGAACAAAATGTTGTCATGCTCGCTAGGCGAGCTGGTAGCGAACAGTCCCAAATTTGGACAGAACTGAAAGTATCATAAGCTCGTTAGGCGAGATCAGAGTGAAGGTTTCGCTAGCTGCTCGCTAGGCGAAAAAGACAGATCCTGAATGGGTTATTTAAGTGTTTTTAGTGTTTTTTAGGTCAGAATTTCATTTTGTAACATTAAGAAACATCAGAACTTATCTCTCTTCATTTTTTAGAGAGAGAAACATAAAACCCTAAGAGGAAGGAGGTAAGATCTTCGATCTCTTGTTGGGGATTGGGTTGTAATCTTTTGATACCTTTTGTATTTCATCTAATTTATGTTTGTGAACTAGTTTGGATTCTCTATTGAATGATTATCTTTGATTGCTTGTTTGTGGGTCTTGACAAAACCTTTTCACATCTTTGATCTCAGATTTTCTTCTATCAATGAACAAACTTTTGACATGGTTTTGAAGTTGATATTCATTGTATCTTCTATGGTGTTGTGTTGATTAAGTAGCATGGGTAGCATGGGTAGGATCAACATGATATTGTGTGGGTATGTGATAATAGTGATGAAGAATGATGTTCATAACCATTTGGCGGATTAGATGAATACTTGTAAAAAGGGTTAAGCATGTGTACGTATTCTGATCATTGTGTTTTATGCAAAACAATCGTTTATCCGATGTGGGTGTCGTCTTTGCTTACTTGTTTATCTTTGATTTGAACCGTGATAGAGATATACTTTTCAGATATGGATCTAGGATGATTACCTGTTAGGTCCTAAATTCTAGAGATAGGTTTAGGCTAAGCATTTGCTTGAGTATCAGATCTTAATATGTTGTGTTGTGTTTTTGTTAGAAGAGAGATCTCCAATGAGACAACATGGTTGTTCTCTCGATGCTACTTAAGAGATAAGCTTTATCGTGGGTGATACGTGATGATATTAGACGAATGATTACGCTGTGTTTAATTTGATCAGAAAAATGCATATGTTATCAATTGATGAAATCCAATCCCAACAAGGCTCCATTTATATTTTAGTCTTTATTTTATGTTTTCTGTTTTTATTTAGAGTTCCTTGAACTTTTTTAACCAAAACTTTTGAACAATAAGCTTAGAAATGTAGAGTTCGTTGAACGGCGTTCAAATTGCACTAATCTCTATGGAGACGACAAAACTGGGTACTTAATAATTTTTTGCTTGCTGCTATACTAAACCAACAAAATGGCGCTGTTCCCGGGGATTGGTGTTGAGATTTTGAAGTACATTGCAACGGTTCTATGTTTTTAAGCTTTGTATATTTTGTATATATTTGTTTCTTTTTATGTTTGTTCTAGTGTATTCAGGAATGACGAAAACTCCTTCTGGAGTGGTTGTTGTTGGTATAAAAGCATTCAATGAAGCTTTGACCGAGTTTGGATGGCGATGATAGTATGAAACAAGTGAATGTTGTTCAGGTACATGGTGTCTTTTGTTTAGAATTTTAGAATGCTTAAGAACTTAAGTCTTTTTGCAAATGAAATTTGTTCTTTTTGAAACTCGTTTGAATGATTGTTTCACTTAGGACCAAAAACCACAATTTGTGAGAAAGCTTCAATTGTTTACTTAATATTGGATTTCCGATAAACTTTGTTGATTCGTATGATTCATGCTTTATCTTGTTATCATTTTTAATTTGTGGAAGAATTAGAAATGATCAAGGCACTTGTTTTTATTGAGCACAACCAGTTCCAAATGCAACTTACCTGTGAGTAGAGAGAATTCGTTAACCCCATTGAGCCTAAACAATGTGAATCTCATTCTTAATTTTGTGATATTCTAAATTTATTTCTTAAACCCGTGAATTTTTTTTAATTGTCTTCTTTGCCATAAAAAGATAAGAGCATTCACTTTAGGGTTGAGTAAAAGTTAAGTTGGGGCAAATGAAAAAGGAAGATAGTAGGTTGTTACAACTTTTGAAAAATTCAAGCAAGCACCAAAAAAAATTGTGTGAATATGAAAAAAGAAAGAAAAAAGAAAAAAAAAAAGAGAAGAAAAGAAAAAGAATGCTTGCTTGAAAAAGAAAAATAGTGAAAGAATAAGTTGTGAAATAAGGTTTGTGAAGATTTGTAACTAAGAAACAGATGGAATGAAGTTGAGGTGTGTAAATAACGTGTTCGGTGAATGTCTCTTTTGCATCGGCAATTTCGTTTTAATGGCCTTATAAATGTCCCTTGTTTGTAAACCTGACCAAGCTACAACCTTAAAGACCTTAGTGATCTCCGTGCTTCCATATTTTTGCTTTTGGTTGTTAGATTTTTTATGAATTGAATTGATATTGACATTGTTTTTTAGTTGAGTGAAATTGTCCCCACCGGTTGCAAAGGCGTAATTTCTTCAATCCTTAATCGAAGAGGAGAGATAAAGTGATTCATTCATGAAAAATATAGTTGTTGATTGATACATGTCTTAATATTTGTTTTAAGAATTTCGTTCTTGTGCATTTTTTGATTCTAAACATTTGAAACCATGGCTTGTTTGCATCATTTGTTTTTGAGCCAATTTTATCCATTCTTGGGTGAATCTTAAACTTGAGCAAATCCTCTTGTTGCGAAATGAGAGGCATATTTTGCTTAAGGACAAGCAAAAATATAGTTGGGGCGAGTTGTTAGATGCCAAATTTGACTTATTTGATCTATCAAATGTTGGCATCTTTCACTCATTTTTGTCAAGAAAGTGTTGAAAAACCGCTCTTGTTTTGTTTGGTTTGCAATATATTGTGAAAATCTCTTGGTACCTTTGATTTGTGTATTATTGTGCAGGAATTATGCACAAAGCATGTGAAAAGTAAGACACAAGAAATGGGAAAGGAAACCAAGACAACATGCAAACCAACAAAATGTTGTCATGCTCGCTAGGCGAGCTGGTAGCGAACAAAATGTTGTCATGCTCGCTAGGCGAGCTGGTAGCGAACAGTCCCAAATTTGGACAGAACTGAAAGTATCATAAGCTCGCTAGGCGAGATCAGAGTGAAGGCTTTGCTAGCTGCTCGCTAGGCGAACAAGACAGATCCTGAATGGGTTATTTAAGTGTTTTTAGTGTTTTTTAGGTCAGAATTTCATTTTGTAACATTTAGAAACATCAAAACTTATCTCTCTTCATTTTTTAGAGAGAGAAACATAAAACCCTAAGACGAAGGAGGTAAGATCTTCGATCTCTTGTTGGGGTTTGGGTTGTAATCTTTTGATACCTTATGTATTTCATCTAATTTATGTTTGTGAACTAGTTTGGATTCTCTATTGAATGATTATCTTTGATTGCTTGTTTGTGGGTCTTGACAAAACCTTTTCACATCTTTGATCTCAGATTTTCTTCTATCAATGAACAAACTTTTGAAATGGTTTTGAAGTTGATATTCATTGTATCTTCTATGGTGTTTTGTTGATTAAGTAGCATGGGTAGCATGGGTAGGATCAACATGATATTGTGTGGGATTGTGATAATAGTGATGAAGAATGATGTTCATAACCATTTGGTGGATTAGATGAATACATGTAAAAAGGGTTAAGCATGTGTACGTATTTTGATCATTGTGTTTTATGCAAAACAATCGTTTATCCGATGTGGGTCTCGTCTGTGCTTACTTGTTTATCTTTGATTTGAACCGTGATAGAGATATACTTTTCAGATCTGGATCTAGGATGATTACCTGTTAGGTCCTAAATTCTAGAGATACGTTTAGGCTTAGCATTTGCTTGAGTATCATATCTTAATATGTTGTGTTGTGTTTTTGTTGGAAGAGAGATCTCCAATGAGACAACATGGTTGTTCTCTCGACGCTGCTTTAGAGATAAGCTTTGTCGTGGGTGATACGTGATGATATTAGACGAATGATTACGCTGTGTTTAATTTGATCAGAAGAATACATATGTTATCAATTGATGAAATCCAATCCCAACAAGGCTCCATTTATATTTCAGTCTTTATTTTATATTTTCTGTTTTTATTTTTGGTTCCTTGAACTTTTTAAACCAAAACTTTTGAACAATAAGCTTAGAAATGTAGAGGCCGTTTAACGGCGTTCATATCGCACTAATCTCTGTGGAGACGACAAAACTGGGTACTTAATAATTTTTTGCTTGCTGCTATACTAAACCAACAAAATGGCGCCGTTGCCGGGGATTGGTGTTGAGATTTTGAAGTACATTGCAACGGTTCTATGTTTTTAAGCTTTGTATATTTTGTATATATTTGTTTCTTTTTATGTTTTTTCTAGTGTGTTCAGGAATGACGAAAACTCCTTCTGGAGTGGTTGTTGTTGGTATAAAAGCATTCAATGAAGCTTCGACCGAGTTTGGATGGCGATGATAGTATGAAACAAGTGAATGTTGTTCAGGTACATGGTCTCTTTTGTTTAGAATTTTATAATGCTTAAGAACTTAAGTCTTTTTGCAAAGGAAATTTGTTCTTTTGGAAACTCGTTTGAATGATTGTTTCACTTAGGACCAAAAACCACAATTTGTGAGAAAGCTTCCATTGTTTACTTAATACTGGATTTCCGATAAACTTTGTTGATTCGTATGATTCATGCTTTATCTTGTTATCAATTTGAATTTGTGGAAGAATTAGAAATGATCAAGGCACTTGTTTTTATTGAGCACAACCAGTTCCAAATGCAACTTACCTGTGAGTAGAGAGAATTCGTTAACCCCATTGAGCCTAAACAATGTGAATCTCATTCTTAATTTTGTGAGATTCTAAATTTTTTTCTTAAACCCGTGAATTTTTTTTAATTGTCTTCTTTGCCATAAAAAGATAAGAGCATTCACTTTAGGGTTGAGTAAAAGTTAAGTTGGGGCGAATGAAAAAGGAAGATAGTAGGTTGTTACAACTTTTGAAAAATTCAAGCAAGCACCAAAAAAAATTGTGTGAATATGAAAAACGAAAGAAAAAAGAAAAAAAAAAAAGAGAAGAAAAGAAAAAGAATGCTTGCTTGAAAAAGAAAAATAGTGAAAGAATAAGTTGTGAAATAAGGTTTGTGAAGGTGTGCAACTAAGAAACAGATGGAATGAAGTTGAGGTGTGTAAATAACGTGTTCGGTGAATGTCTCTTTTACATCGGCAATTTCGTTTCAATGGCCTTAGAAATGTCCCTTGTTTGTAAACCCGACCAAACTACAACCTTAAAGACCTTAGTGATCTCTGTGCTTCCAAATTTTTGCTTTTGGTTGTTAGATTTTGTATGAATTGAATTGATATTGGCATTGTTTGTTAGTTGAGTGAAATTGTCCCCACCGGTTGCAAAGGCGTAATTTCTTCAATCCTTATTCGAAGAGGAGAGATAAAGTGATTCATTCATGAAAAATATAGTTGTTGATTGATACATGTATTAATATTTGTTTTAAAAATTTCGTTCTTGTGCATTGTTTGATTCTAAACATTTGAAACCATGGCTTGTTTGCATCATTTGTTTTTGAGCCAATTTTATCCATTCTTGGGTGAATCTTAAACTTGAGCAAATCCTCTTGTTGCGAAATGAGAGGCATACTTTGCTTAAGGACAAGCAAAAAGATAGTTGGGGCGAGTTGTTAGATGCCAAATTTCACTTATTTGATCTATCAAATGTTGGCATCTTTCACTCATTTTTGTCAAGAAAGTGTTGAAAAACCGCTCTTGTTTTGTTTGGTTTGCAATATATTATGAAAATCTCTTGGTACCTTTGATTTGTGTATTATTGTGCAGGAATTATGCACAAAGCAAGTGAAAAGTAAGACACAAGAAATGGGAAAGGAAACCAAGACAACATGCAAACCAACAAAATGCTGTCATGCTCGCTAGGCGAGCTGGTAGCGAACAAAATGTTGTCATGCTCGCTAGGCGAGCTGGTAGCGAACAGTCCCAAATTTGGACAGAACTGAAAGTATCATAAGCTCGTTAGGCGAGATCAGAGTGAAGGTTTCGCTAGCTGCTCGCTAGGCGAAAAAGACAGATCCTGAATGGGTTATTTAAGTGTTTTTAGTGTTTTTTAGGTCAGAATTTCATTTTGTAACATTAAGAAACATCAGAACTTATCTCTCTTCATTTTTTAGAGAGAGAAACATAAAACCCTAAGAGGAAGGAGGTAAGATCTTCGATCTCTTGTTGGGGTTTGGGTTGTAATCTTTTGATACCTTTTGTATTTCATCTAATTTATGTTTGTGAACTAGTTTGGATTCTCTATTGAATGATTATCTTTGATTGCTTGTTTGTGGGTCTTGACAAAACCTTTTCACATCTTTGATCTCAGATTTTCTTCTATCAATGAACAAACTTTTGACATGGTTTTGAAGTTGATATTCATTGTATCTTCTATGGTGTTGTGTTGATTAAGTAGCATGGGTAGCATGGGTAGGATCAACATGATATTGTGTGGGTATGTGATAATAGTGATGAAGAATGATGTTCATAACCATTTGGCGGATTAGATGAATACTTGTAAAAAGGGTTAAGCATGTGTACGTATTCTGATCATTGTGTTTTATGCAAAACAATCGTTTATCCGATGTGGGTGTCGTCTTTGCTTACTTGTTTATCTTTGATTTGAACCGTGATAGAGATATACTTTTCAGATATGGATCTAGGATGATTACCTGTTAGGTCCTAAATTCTAGAGATAGGTTTAGGCTAAGCATTTGCTTGAGTATCAGATCTTAATATGTTGTGTTGTGTTTTTGTTAGAAGAGAGATCTCCAATGAGACAACATGGTTGTTCTCTCGATGCTACTTAAGAGATAAGCTTTATCGTGGGTGATACGTGATGATATTAGACGAATGACTGCGCTGTGTTTAATTTGATCAGAAGAATACATATGTTATCAATTGATGAAATCCAATCCCAACAAGGCTCCATTTATATTTCAGTCTTTATTTTATATTTTCTGTTTTTATTTATGGTTCCTTGAAATTTTTAAACCAAAACTTTTGAACAATAACCTTAGAAATGTAGAGGCCGTTGAACGGCGTTCATATCACACTAATCTCTGTGGAGACGACAAAACTGGGTACTTAATAATTTTTTGCTTGCTGCTATACTAAACCAACAAAATGGCGCCGTTGTCGGGATTGGTGTTGAGATTTTGAAGTACATTGCAACGGTTTTATGTTTTTAAGCTTTGTATATTTTGTATATATTTGTTTATTTTTATGTTTTTTCTAGTGTGTTCAGGAATGACGAAAACTCCTTCTAGAGTGGTTGTTGTTGGTATAAAAGCATTCAATGAAGCTTCGACCGAGTTTGGATGGCGATGATAGTATGAAACAAGTGAATGTTGTTCAGGTACATGGTCTCTTTTGTTTAGAATTTTAGAATGCTTAAGAACTTAAGTCTTTTTGCAAATGAAATTTGTTCTTTTAGAAACTCGTTTGAATGATTGTTTCACTTAGGACCAAAAACCACAATTTGTGAGAAAGCTTCCATTGTTTACTTAATACTGGATTTCCGATAAACTTTGTTGATTCGTATGATTCATGCTTTATCTTGTTATCATTTTGAATTTGTGGAAGAATTAGAAATGATCAAGGCACTTGTTTTTATTGAGCATAACCAGTTCCAAATGCAACTTACCTGTGAGTAGAGAGAATTCGTTAACCCCATTGAGCCTAAACAATGTGAATCTCATTCTTAATTTTGTGAGATTCTAAACTTTTTTCTTAAACCCGTGAATTTGTTTTAATTGTCTTCTTTGCCATAAAAAGATAAGAACATTCACTTTAGGGTTGAGTAAAAGTTAAGTTGGGGCGAATGAAAAAGGAAGATAGTAGGTTGTTACAACTTTTGAAAAATTCAAGCAAGCACCAAAAAAGATTGTGTGAATATGAAAAAAGAAAGAAAAAAGAAAAAAAAAGAGAAGAAAAGAAAAAGAATGCTTGCTTAAAAAAGAAAAATAGTGAAAGAATAAGTTGTGAAATAAGGTTTGTGAAGGTTTGCAACTAAGAAACAGATGGAATGAAGTTGAGGAGTGTAAATAACGTGTTCGGTGAATGTCTCTTTTGCATCGGCAATTTCGTTTCAATAGCCTTAGAAATGTCCCTTGTTTGTAAACCCGACCAAGCTACAACCTTAAAGACCTTAGTGATCTCTGTGCTTCCATATTTTTGCTTTTGGTTGTTAGATTTTGTATGAATTGAATTGATATTGGCATTGTTTGTTAGTTGAGTGAAATTGTCCCCACCGGTTGCAAAGGCGTAATCTCTTCAATCCTTATTCGAAGAGGAGAGATAAAGTGATTCATTCATGAAAAATATAGTTGTTGATTGATACATGTCTTAATATTTGTTTTAAGAATTTCGTTCTTGTGCATTGTTTTATTCTAAACATTTGAAACCATGGTTTGTTTGCATCATTTGTTTTTGAGCCAATTTTATCCATTTTTGGGTGAATCTTAAACTTGAGCAAATCCTCTTGTTGCGAAATGAGAGGCATACTTTGCTTAAGGACAAGCAAAAAGACAGTTGGGGCGAGTTGTTAGATGCCAAATTTCACTTATTTGATTTATCAAATGTTAGCATCTTTCACTCATTTTTGTCAAGAAAGTGTTGAAAAACCGCTCTTGTTTTGTTTGGTTTGCAATATATTGTGAAAATCTCTTGGTACCTTTGATTTGAGTATTATTGTGCAGGAATTATGCACAAAGCAAGTGAAAAGTAAGACACAAGAAATGGGAAAGGAAACCAAGACAACATGCAAACCAACAAAATGTTGTCATGCTCGCTAGGCGAGCTGGTAGCGAACAAAATGTTGTCATGCTCGCTAGGCGAGCTGGTAGCGAACAGTCCCAAATTTGGACAGAACTGAAAGTATCATAAGATCCCTAGGCGAGATCAGAGTGAAGGCTTCGCTAGCTGCTCGCTAGGCGAACAAGACAGATCCTGAATGGGTTATTTAAGTGTTTTTAGTGTTTTTTAGGTCAGAATTTCATTTTGTAACATTTAGAAATATCAGAACTTATCTCTCTTCATTTTTTAGAGAGAGAAACATAAAACCCTAAGAGGAAGGAGGTAAGATCTTCGATCTCTTGTTGGGGTTTGGGTTGTAATCTTTTGATACCTTATGCATTTCATCTAATTTATGTTTGTGAACTAGTTTGGATTCTCTATTGAATGATTATCTTTGATTGCTTGTTTGTGGGTCTTGACAAAACCTTTTCACATCTTTGATCTCAGATTTTCTTCTATCAATGAAAAAACTTTTGACATGGTTTTGGAGTTGATATTCATTGTATCTTCTATGGTGTTTTGTTGATTAAGTAGCATGGGTAGCATGGGTAGGATCAACATGATGTTGTGTGGGTATGTGATAATAGTGATGAAGAATGATATTCATAACCATTTGGAGGATTAGATGAATACATGTAAAAAGGGTTAAGCATGTGTACATATTCTGATCATTGTGTTTTATGCAAAACAATCGTTTATCCGATGTGGGTGTCGTCTTTGCTTACTTGTTTATCTTTGATTTGAACCGTGATAGAGATATACTTTTCAGATCTGGATCTAGGATGATTACCTTTTAGGTCCTAAATTCTAGAGATAGGTTTAGGCGTAGCATTTGCTTGAGTATCAGATCTTAATATGTTGTGTTGTGTTTTTGTTGGAAGAGAGATCTCCAATGAGACAACATGGTTGTTCTCTCGATGTTGCTTTAGAGATAAGCTTTGTCGTGGGTGATACATGATGATATTAGACGAATGACTGCGCTGTGTTTAATTTGATCAGAAGAATACATATGTTATCAATTGATGAAATCCAATCCCAACAAGGCTCCATTTATATTTCAGTCTTTATTTTATATTTTCTGTTTTTATTTATGGTTCCTTGAAATTTTTAAACCAAAACTTTTGAACAATAACCTTAGAAATGTAGAGGCCGTTGAACGGCGTTCATATCACACTAATCTCTGTGGAGACGACAAAACTGGGTACTTAATAATTTTTTGCTTGCTGCTATACTAAACCAACAAAATGGCGCCGTTGTCGGGGATTGGTGTTGAGATTTTGAAGTACATTGCAACGGTTTTATGTTTTTAAGCTTTGTATATTTTGTATATATTTGTTTCTTTTTATGTTTTTTCTAGTGTGTTCAGGAATGACGAAAACTCCTTCTAGAGTGGTTGTTGTTGGTATAAAAGCATTCAATGAAGCTTCGACCGAGTTTGGATGGTGATGATAGTATGAAACAAGTGAATGTTGTTCAGGTACATGGTCTCTTTTGTTTAGAATTTTAGAATGCTTAAGAACTTAAGTCTTTTTGCAAATGAAATTTGTTCTTTTAGAAACTCGTTTGAATGATTGTTTCACTTAGGACCAAAAACCACAATTTGTGAGAAAGCTTCCATTGTTTACTTAATACTGGATTTCCGATAAACTTTGTTGATTCGTATGATTCATGCTTTATCTTGTTATCATTTTGAATTTGTGGAAGAATTAGAAATGATCAAGGCACTTGTTTTTATTGAGCATAACCAGTTCCAAATGCAACTTACCTGTGAGTAGAGAGAATTCGTTAACCCCATTGAGCCTAAACAATGTGAATCTCATTCTTAATTTTGTGAGATTCTAAACTTTTTTCTTAAACCCGTGAATTTGTTTTAATTGTCTTCTTTGCCATAAAAAGATAAGAACATTCACTTTAGGGTTGAGTAAAAGTTAAGTTGGGGCGAATGAAAAAGGAAGATAGTAGGTTGTTACAACTTTTGAAAAATTCAAGCAAGCACCAAAAAAGATTGTGTGAATATGAAAAAAGAAAGAAAAAAGGAAAAAAAAAGAGAAGAAAAGAAAAAGAATGCTTGCTTAAAAAAGAAAAATAGTGAAAGAATAAGTTGTGAAATAAGGTTTGTGAAGGTTTGCAACTAAGAAACAGATGGAATGAAGTTGAGGAGTGTAAATAACGTGTTCGGTGAATGTCTCTTTTGCATCGGCAATTTCGTTTCAATAGCCTTAGAAATGTCCCTTGTTTGTAAACCCGACCAAGCTACAACCTTAAAGACCTTAGTGATCTCTGTGCTTCCATATTTTTGCTTTTGGTTGTTAGATTTTGTATGAATTGAATTGATATTGGCATTGTTTGTTAGTTGAGTGAAATTGTCCCCACCGGTTTCAAAGGCGTAATTTCTTCAATCCTTATTCGAAGAGGAGAGATAAAGTGATTCATTCATGAAAAATATAGTTGTTGATTGATACATGTCTTAATATTTGTTTTAAGAATTTCGTTCTTGTGCATTGTTTGATTCTAAACATTTGAAACCATGGCTTGTTTGCATCATTTGTTTTTGAGCCAATTTTATCCATTTTTGGGTGAATCTTAAACTTGAGCAAATCCTCTTGTTGCGAAATGAGAGGCATACTTTGCTTAAGGACAAGCAAAAAGACAGTTGGGGCGAGTTGTTAGATGCCAAATTTCACTTATTTGATTTATCAAATGTTAGCATCTTTCACTCATTTTTGTCAAGAAAGTGTTGAAAAACCGCTCTTGTTTTGTTTGGTTTGCAATATATTGTGAAAATCTCTTGGTACCTTTGATTTGAGTATTATTGTGCAGGAATTATGCACAAAGCAAGTGAAAAGTAAGACACAAGAAATGGGAAAGGAAACCAAGACAACATGCAAACCAACAAAATGTTGTCATGCTCGCTAGGCGAGCTGGTAGCGAACAAAATGTTGTCATGCTCGCTAGGCGAGCTAGTAGCGAACAGTCCCAAATTTGGACAGAACTGAAAGTATCATAAGATCCCTAGGCGAGATCAGAGTGAAGGCTTCGCTAGCTGCTCGCTAGGCGAACAAGACAGATCCTGAATGGGTTATTTAAGTGTTTTTAGTGTTTTTTAGGTCAGAATTTCATTTTGTAACATTTAGAAATATCAGAACTTATCTCTCTTCATTTTTTAGAGAGAGAAACATAAAACCCTAAGAGGAAGGAGGTAAGATCTTCGATCTCTTGTTGGGGTTTGGGTTGTAATCTTTTGATACCTTATGCATTTCATCTAATTTATGTTTGTGAACTAGTTTGGATTCTCTATTGAATGATTATCTTTGATTGCTTGTTTGTGGGTCTTGACAAAACCTTTTCACATCTTTGATCTCAGATTTTCTTCTATCAATGAAAAAACTTTTGACATGGTTTTGGAGTTGATATTCATTGTATCTTCTATGGTGTTTTGTTGATTAAGTAGCATGGGTAGCATGGGTAGGATCAACATGATGTTGTGTGGGTATGTGATAATAGTGATGAAGAATGATATTCATAACCATTTGGCGGATTAGATGAATACATGTAAAAAGGGTTAAGCATGTGTACATATTCTGATCATTGTGTTTTATGCAAAACAATCGTTTATCCGATGTGGGTGTCGTCTTTGCTTACTTGTTTATCTTTGATTTGAACCGTGATAGAGATATACTTTTCAGATCTGGATCTAGGATGACTACCTTTTAGGTCCTAAATTCTAGAGATAGGTTTAGGCGTAGCATTTGCTTGAGTATCAGATCTTAATATGTTGTGTTGTGTTTTTGTTGGAAGAGAGATCTCCAATGAGACAACATGGTTGTTCTCTCGATGTTGCTTTAGAGATAAGCTTTGTCGTGGGTGATACATGATGATATTAGACGAATGACTGCGCTGTGTTTAATTTGATCAGAAGAATACATATGTTATCAATTGATGAAATCCAATCCCAACAAGGCTCCATTTATATTTCAGTCCTTATTTTATATTTTCTGTTTTTATTTATGGTTCCTTGAAATTTTTAAACCAAAACTTTTGAACAATAACCTTAGAAATGTAGAGGCCGTTGAACGGCGTTCATATCGCACTAATCTCTATGGAGACGACAAAACTGGGTACTTAATAATTTTTTGCTTGCTGCTACACTAAACCAACAAAATGGCGCCGTTGCCGGGGATTGGTGTTGAGATTTTGAAGTACATTGCAACGGTTCTATGTTTTTAAGCTTTGTATATTTTGTATATATTTGTTTCTTTTTATGTTTTTTCTAGTGTGTTCAGGAATGACGAAAACTCCTTCTAGAGTGGTTGTTGTTGGTATAAAAGCATTCAATGAAGCTTCGACCGAGTTTGGATGGCGATGATAGTATGAAACAAGTGAATGTTGTTCAGGTACATGGTCTCTTTTGTTTAGAATTTTAGAATGCTTAAGAACTTAAGTCTTTTTGCAAATGAAATTTGTTATTTTGGAAACTCGTTTGAATGATTGTTTCACTTAGGACCAAAAACCACAATTTGTGAGAAAGCTTCCATTGTTTACTTAATACTGGATTTCCGATAAACTTTGTTGATTCGTATGATTCATGCTTTATCTTGTTATCATTTTGAATTTGTGGAAGAATTAGAAATGATCAAGGAACTTGTTTTTATTGAGCACAACCAGTTCCAAATGCAACTTACCTGTGAGTAGAGAGAATTCGTTAACCCCATTGAGCCTAAACAATGTGAATCTCATTCTTAATTTTGTGAGATTCTAAAAAAATTTCTTAAACCCGTGAATTTGTTTTAATTGTCTTCTTTGCCATAAAAAGATAAGAGCATTCAATTTAGGGTTGAGTAAAAGTTAAGTTGGGGAGAATGAAAAAGGAAGATAGTAGGTTGTTACAACTTTTGAAAAATTCAAGCAAGCACCAAAAAAAAATTGTGTGAATATGAAAAAAGAAATAAAAAAGAAAAAAAAAAGAGAAGAAAAGAAAAAGAATGCTTGCTTGAAAAAGAAAAATAGTGAAAGAATAAGTTGTGAAATAAGGTTTGTGAAGGTTTGCAACTAAGAAACAGATGGAATGAAGTTGAGGTGTGTAAATAACGTGTTCGGTGAATGTCTCTTTTGCATCGGCAATTTCGTTTCAACGGCCTTAGAAATGTCCCTTGTTTGTAAACCCGACCAAGCTACAACCTTAAAGACCTTAGTGATCTCCGTGCTTCCATATTTTTGCTTTTGGTTGTTAGATTTTGTATGAATTGAATTGATATTGGCATTGTTTGTTAGTTGAGTGAAATTGTCCCCACCGGTTGCAAAGGCGTAATTTCTTCAATCCTTATTCGAAGAGGAGAGATAAAGTGATTCATTCATGAAAAATATAGTTGTTGATTGATACATGTCTTAATATTTGTTTTAAGAATTTCGTTCTTGTGCATTGTTTGATTCTAAACATTTGAAACCATGGCTTGTTTGCATCATTTGTTTTTAAGCCAATTTTATCCATTTTTGGGTGAATCTTAAACTTGAGCAAATCCTCTTGTTGCGAAATGAGAGGCATACTTTGCTTAAGGACAAGCAAAAAGACAGTTGGGGCGAGTTGTTAGATGCCAAATTTCACTTATTTGATTTATCAAATGTTGGCATCTTTCACTCATTTTTGTCAAGAAAGTGTTGAAAAACCGCTCTTGTTTTGATTGGTTTGCAATATATTGTGAAAATCTCTTGGTACCTTTGATTTGTGTATTATTGTGTAGGAATTATGCACAAAGCAAGTGAAAAGTAAGACACAAGAAATGGGAAAGGAAACCAAGACAACATGCAAACCAACAAAATGCTGTCATGCTCACTAGGCGAGCTGGTAGCGAACAAAATGTTGTCATGCTCGCTAGGCGAGCTAGTAGCGAACAGTCCCAAATTTGGACAGAACTGAAAGTATCATAAGCTCCCTAGGCGAGATCAGAGTGAAGGCTTCGCTAGCTGCTCGCTAGGCGAACAAGGCAGATCCTGAATGGGTTATTTAAGTGTTTTTAGTGTTTTTTAGGTCAGAATTTCATTTTGTAACATTTAGAAACATCAGAACTTATCTCTCTTCATTTTTTAGAGAGAGAAACATAAAACCCTAAGAGGAAGGAGGTAAGATCTTCGATCTCTTGTTGGGGTTTGGGTTATAATCTTTTGATACCTTATGTATTTCATCTAATTTATGTTTGTGAACTAGTTTGGATTCTCTATTGAATGATTATCTTTGATTGCTTGTTTGTGGGTCTTGACAAAACCTTTTCACATCTTTGATCTCAGATTTTCTTCTATCAATGAACAAACTTTTGACATGGTTTTGAAGTTGATATTCATTGTATCTTCTATGGTGTTTTGTTGATTAAGTAGCATGGGTAGCATGGGTAGGATCAACATGATATTGTGTGGGTATATGATAATAGTGATGAAGAATGATATTCATAAACATTTGGAGGATTAGATGAATACATGTAAAAAGGGTTAAGCATGTGTACATATTCTGATCATTGTGTTTTATGCAAAACAATCGTTTATCCGATGTGGGTGTCGTCTTTGCTTACTTGTTTATCTTTGATTTGAACCGTGATAGAGATATACTTTTCAGATCTGGATCTAGGATGATTACCTTTTAGGTCCTAAATTCTAGAGATAGGTTTAGGCTTAGCATTTGCTTGAGTATCAGATCTTAATATGTTGTGTTGCGTTTTTGTTGGAAGATAGATCTCCAATGAGACAACATGGTTGTTCTCTCGACGCTGCTTTAGAGATAAGCTTTGTCGTGGGTGATACATGATGATATTAGAAGAATGACTGCGCTGTGTTTAATTTGATCAAAAGAATACATATGTTATCAATTGATGAAATCCAATCCCAACAAGGCTCCATTTATATTTCAGTCTTTATTTTATATTTTCTGTTTTTATTTATGGTTCCTTGAACTTTTTAAACTAAAACTTTTGAACAATAAGCTTAGAAATGTAGAGGCCGTTGAACGGCGTTCATATCGCACTAATCTCTGTGGAGACGACAAAACTGGGTACTTAATAATTTTTTGCTTGCTGCTATACTAAACCAACAAAATGGCGCCGTTGCCGGGGATTGGTGTTGAGATTTTGAAGTACATTGCAACGGTTCTATGTTTTTAAGCTTTGTATATTTTGTATATATTTGTTTCTTTTCATGTTTTTTCTAGTGTGTTCAGGAATGACGAAAACTCCTTCTAGAGTGGTTGTTGTTGGTATAAAAGCATTCAATGAAGCTTCGACCGAGTTTGGATGACGATGATAGTATGAAACAAGTGAATGTTGTTCAGGTACATGGTCTCTTTTGTTTAGAATTTTAGAATGCTTAAGAACTTAAGTCTTTTTGCAAATGAAATTTGTTCTTTTGGAAACTCGTTTGAATGATTGTTTCACTTAGGACCAAAAACCACAATTTGTGAGAAAGCTTCCATTGTTTACTTAATACTGGATTTCCGATAAACTTTGTTGATTCGTATGATTCATGCTTTATCTTGTTATCATTTTGAATTTGTGGAAGAATTAGAAATGATCAAGGCACTTGTTTTTATTGAGCACAACCAGTTCGAAATGCAACTTACCTGTGGGTAGAGAGAATTCGTTAACCCCATTGAGCCTAAACAATGTGAATCTCATTCTTAATTTTGTGAGATTCTAAAATTTTTTCTTAAACCCGTGAATTTGTTTTAATTGTCTTCTTTGCCATAAAAAGATAAGAGCATTCACTTTAGGGTTGAGTAAAAGTTAAGTTGGGGCGAATGAAAAAGGAAGATAGTAGGTTGTTACAACTTTTGAAAAATTCAAGCAAGCACCAAAACAAATTGTGTGAATATGAAAAAGAAAGAAAAAAGAAAAAAAATAGAAGAAAAGAAAAAGAATGCTTGCTTGAAAAAGAAAAATAGTGAAAGAATAAGTTGTGAAATAAGGTTTGTGAAGGTTTGCAACTAAGAAACAGATGGAATGAAGTTGAGGTGTGTAAATAACGTGTTCGGTGAATGTCTCTTTTGCATCGGCAATTTCGTTTCAACGGCCTTAGAAATGTCCCTTGTTTGTAAACCTGACCAAGCTACAACCTTAAAGACCTTAGTGATCTCCGTGCTTCCATATTTTTGCCTTTGGTTGTTAGATTTTGTATGAATTGAATTGATATTGATATTGTTTGTTAGTTGAGTGAAATTGTCCCCACCGGTTGCAAAGGCGTAATTTTTTCAATCCTTATTCGAAGAGGAGAGATAAAGTGATTCATTCATGAAAAATATAGTTGTTGATTGATACATGTCTTAATATTTGTTTTAAGAATTTCGTTCTTGTGCATTGTTTGATTCTAAACATTTGAAACCATGGCTTGTTTGCATCATTTGTTTTTAAGCCAATTTTATCCATTCTTGGGTGAATCTTAAACTTGAGCAAATCCTCTTGTTGCGAAATGAGAGGCATACTTTGCTTAAGGACAAGCAAAAAGACAGTTGGGGCGAGTTGTTAGATGCCAAATTTCACTTATTTGATTTATCAAATGTTGGCATCTTTCACTCATTTTTGTCAAGAAAGTGTTGAAAAACCGCTCTTGTTTTGTTTGGTTTGAAATATATTGTGAAAATCTCTTGGTACCTTTGATTTGTGTATTATTGTGCAGGAATTATGCATAAAGCAAGTGAAAAGTAAGACACAAGAAATGGGAAAGGAAACCAAGACAACATGCAAACCAACAAAATGTTTTCATGCTCGCTAGGCGAGCTGTTAGCGAACAAAATGTTGTCATGCTCGCTAGGCGAGCTAGTAGCGAACAGTCCCAAATTTGGAAAGAACTGAAAGTATCATAAGCTCCCTAGGCGAGATCAGAGTGAAGGCTTCGCTAGCTGCTCGCTAGGCGAACAAGACAGATCCTGAATGGGTTATTTAAGTGTTTTTAGTGTTTTTTAGGTCAGAATTTCATTTTGTAACATTTAGAAACATCAGAACTTATCTCTCTTCATTTTTTAGAGAGAGAAACATAAAACCCTGAGAGGAAGGAGGTAAGATCTTCGATCTCTTGTTGGGGTTTGGGTTATAATCTTTTGATACCTTATGTATTTCATCTAATTTATGTTTGTGAACTAGTTTGGATTCTCTATTGAATGATTATCTTTGATTGCTTGTTTGTGGGTCTTGACAAAACCTTTTCACATCTTTGATCTCAGATTTTCTTCTATCAATGAACAAACTTTTGACATGGTTTTGAAGTTGATATTCATTGTATCTTCTATGGTGTTTTGTTGATTAAGTAGCATGGGTAGCATGGGTAGGATCAACATGATATTGTGTGGGTATGTGATAATAGTGATGAAGAATGATGTTCATAACCATTTGGCGGATTAGATGAATACATGTAAAAAGGGTTAAGCATGTGTACGTATTCTGATCATTGTGTTTTTTGTAAAACAATCGTTTATCCGATGTGGGTGTCGTCTTTGCTTACTTGTTTATCTTTGATTTGAACCGTGATAGAGATATACTTTTCAGATCTGGATCTAGGATGATTACCTTTTAGGTCCTAAATTCTAGAGATAGGTTTAGGCTTAGCATTTGCTTGAGTATCAGATCTTAATATATTGTGTTGTGTTTTTGTTGGAAGAGAGATCTCCAATGAGACAACATGGTTGTTCTCTCGACGCTGCTTTAGAGATAAGCTTTGTCGTGGGTGATACATGATGATATTAGACGAATGACTGCGCTGTGTTTAATTTGATCAGAAGAATACATATGTTATCAATTGATGAAATCCAATCCCAACAAGGCTCCATTTATATTTCAGTCTTTATTTTATATTTTCTGTTTTTATTTATGGTTCCTTGAACTTTTTAAACTAAAACTTTTGAACAATAAGCTTAGAAATGTAGAGGCCGTTGAACGGCGTTCATATTGCACTAATCTCTGTGGAGACGACAAAACTGGGTACTTAATAATTTTTTGCTTGCTGCTATACTAAACCAACAAAATGGCGCCGTTGCCGGGGATTGGTGTTGAGATTTTGAAGTACATTGCAACGGTTCTATGTTTTTAAGCTTTGTATATTTTATATATATTTGTTTCTTTTTATGTTTTTTCTAGTGTGTTCAGGAATGACGAAAACTCCTTCTAGAGTGGTTGTTGTTGGTATAAAAGCATTCAATGAAGCTTCGACCGAGTTTGGATGGCGATGATAGTATGAAACAAGTGAATGTTGTTCAGGTACATGGTCTCTTTTGTTTAGAATTTTAGAATGCTTAAGAACTTAAGTCTTTTTGCAAATGAAATTTGTTATTTTGGAAACTCGTTTGAATGATTGTTTCACTTAGGACCAAAAACCACAATTTGTGAGAAAGCTTCCATTGTTTACTTAATACTGGATTTCCGATAAACTTTGTTGATTCGTATGATTCATGCTTTATCTTGTTATCATTGTGAATTTGTGGAAGAATTAGAAATGATCAAGGCACTTGTTTTTATTGAGCACAACCAGTTCCAAATGCAACTTACCTGTGAGTAGAGAGAATTCGTTAACCCCATTGAGCCTAAACAATGTGAATCTCATTCTTAATTTTGTGAGATTCTAAAAAATTTCTTAAACCCGTGAAATTGTTTTAATTGTCTTATTTGCCATAAAAAGATAAGAGAATTCAATTTAGGGTTAAGTAAAATTTAAGTTGGGGAGAATGAAAAGGGAAGATAGTAGGTTGTTACAACTTTTGAAAAATTCAAGCAAGCACCAAAAAAAATTGTGTGAATATGAAAAAAGAAATAAAAAAGAAAAAAAGAGAAGAAAATAAAAAGAATACTTGCTTGAAAAAGAAAAATAGTGAAAGAATAAGTTGTGAAATAAGGTTTGTGAAGGTTTGGAACTAAGAAACAGATGGAATGAAGTTGAGGTGTGTAAATAACGTGTTCGGTGAATGTCTCTTTTGCATCGGCAATCTAGTTTCAATGGCCTTAGAAATGTCCCTTGTTTGTAAACCCGACCAAGCTACAACCTTAAAGACCTTAGTGATCTCCATGCTTCCATATTTTTTCTTTTGGTTGTTAGATTTTGTATGAATTGAATTGATATTGGCATTGTTTGTTAGTTGAGTGAAATTGTCCCCACCGGTTGCAAAGGCGTAATTTCTTCAATCCTTATTCGAAGAGGAGAGATAAAGTGATTCATTCATGAAAAATATAGTTGTTGATTGATACATGTCTTAATATTTTTTTTAAGAATTTCGTTCTTATGCATTGTTTGATTCTAAACATTTGAAACCATGGCTTGTTTGCATCATTTGTTTTTGAGCCAATTTTATCCATTCTTGGGTGAATCTTAAACTTGAGCAAATCCTCTTGTTGCGAAATGAGAGGCATACTTTGCTTAAGGACAAGCAAAAAGATAGTTGGGGCGAGTTGTTAGATGGTAAATTTCACTTATTTGATCTATCAAATGTTGGCATCTTTCACTCATTTTTGTCAAGAAAGTGTTGAAAAACCGCTCTTGTTTTGTTTGGTTTGCAATATATTGTGAAAATCTCTTGGTACCTTTGATTTGTGTATTATTGTGCAGGAATTATGCACAAAGCAAGTTAAAAGTAAGACACAAGAAATGGGAAAGCAAACCAAGACAACATGCAAACCAACAAAATGCTGTCATGCTCGCTAGGCGAGCTGGTAGCGAATAAAATGTTGTCATGCTCGCTAGGCGAGCTGGTATCGAACAGTCCCAAATTTGGACAGAATTGAAAGTATCATAAGCTCGCTAGGCGAGATCAGAGTGAAGGCTTCGCTAGCTGCTCGCTAGGCGAACAAGACAGATCCTGAGTGGGTTATTTAAGTGTTTTTAGTGTTTTTTAGGTCAGAATTTCATTTTGTAACATTTAGAAACATCAGAACTTATCTCTCTTCATTTTTTAGAGAGAGAAACATAAAACCCTAAGAGGAAGGAGGTAAGATCTTCGATCTCTTGTAGGGGTTTGGGTTGTAATCTTTTGATACCTTATGTATTTCATCTAATTTATGTTTGTGAACTAGTTTGGATTCTCTATTGAATGATTATCTTTGATTGCTTGTTTGTGGGTCTTGACAAAACCTTTTCACATCTTTGATCTTAGATTTTCTTCTATCAATGAACAAACTTTTAACATGGTTTTGAAGTTGATATTCATTGTATCTTCTATGGTATTTTGTTGATTAAGTAGCATGGGTAGGATCAACATGATATTATGTGGGTATGTGATAATAGTGATGAAGAATGATGTTCATAACCATTTGGCGGATAAGATGAATACATGTAAAAAGGGTTAAACGTGTGTACGTATTCTGATCATTGTGTTTTATGCAAAACAATCGTTTATCCGATGTGGGTGTCGTCTTTGCTTACTTGTTTATCTTTGATTTGAACCGTGATAGAGATATACTTTTCAGATCTGGATCTAGGATGATTACCGGTTAGGTCCTAAATTCTAGAGATAGGTTTAGGCTTAGCATTTGCTTGAGTATCAGGTCTTAATATGTTGTGTTGTGTTTTTGTTGGAAGAGTGATCTCCAATGAGACAACATGGTTGTTCTCTCGATGTTGCTTTAGAGATAAGCTTTATCGCGGGTGATACGTGATGATATTAGACGAATGATTGCGATGTGTTTAATTTGATCAGAAGAATGCATATGTTATCAATTGATGAAATCCAATCCCAACAAGGCTCCGTTTATATTTCAGTCTTTATTTTATATTTTCTGTTTTTATTTATGGTTCCTTGAACTTTTTAAACCAAAACTTTTGAACAATAAGCTTAGAAATGTAGAGGTCGTTGAACGGCATTCATATCACACTAATCCCTGTGGAGACGACAAAACTAGATACTTTATAATTTTTTGCTTGCTGCTATACCGCACCAACATGAGCCCATATTCAAGTTACTTTGCAAAGGGCAGACCGTTGATTGGAACTCTGAATGTCAGCGAGCATTTGTAAAGATTAATGATTACTTGCAAGAGCCTCCTATCTTGATTCCTCCTGTTCCGGGAAAACCACTGTTCATGTACCTTACCATTCTTGAAAATTTTATGGGTTACGTACTAGGGCAACATGATGAGACTGGAAGGAAAGAGCATGCTATTTACTATCTAAGCAAGAAGTTTACCGATTGTGAAAACTGATATTTGCTTTTAGAGAAGACTTGTTGTGCGCTAACATGGGCTGCTAGGCATCTTAGGCAATACATGATTTGTCATACTACTTTGTTGATTTCGAAAATGGATCCAATAAAGTATATTTTTGAAAATCTTGCTCAAACTGGAAGACTTGCCCGTTGGCACATGTTGTTATCAGAATATGACATCCAGTATGTGACTCAGAAAGCTATCAAAGGAAGTATCTTGTCAGATTATCTTGTCGATCAACCAGTGGAAGATTATGAGCCTCTTAAGTTTGACTTCCCTGACGAAGACATCATGTTGATAAAGAAGGATTACGAAGAGCCAGGTCCCGATGAAGGTCCCGATCCGGGTCTCTGGTGAAAGATGATGTTTGATGGTTCCTCTAATTACAGTAGGCATGGCATAGTCGCCGTTCTGATGAATCCAAAAGGTGGCTATACCCCATTTACAACAAGGTTAGACTTTTAATGCACGAACAATATCGTCGAATATGAGGCATGAATTCTTGGCCTTGAAGCAGCTATTGACCTCTGAATCAAACTTCTCGAAGTGAGTGGAGATTCAACTTTGGTTATATATCAAGTGAAAGGGGAATGAGAAATAAAACATGAGAAGTTAATCCCTTACAAAGCCTGAAATGATGGAATATTTTGATGAGATAAAGTTCAAACATGTTCCGGGATCTGAGAATTATATTGTCGCCTTAGTCATGTTAGTGTCAATGTGGAAAGTCAAACTGGTTAATGAAGCACCACTCATTCGCATTGAACACATGACCGAGCCAACCTATTGTCAGGTGGTTGAAGAAGATGAAACTGATGAAAAGCCTTGGTTTCATGACATTAAGAACTATCTGCTCAAGCAAGAGTATCCAACCGATGCTACTAACCTTGACAAGAAAACTTTGAGAAGACTGGCATTCAGGTTCTTCATCAGCAATGACGTGTTATACAAGAGAAATTATGACATGGTTCTGTCGCGATGTGTTGACAAACGTGAAGCAGACATGCTACTTCAAGAGATTCACGAAGGCACCTTCGGGACTCATGCCAATGAGTATGTTATGTCTAAGAAGATCTTGAGGGCTGGATATTACTGGTTAACCATGGAATCCGACTGTATCCAATATGCCAGGAAATGTCACAAGTGCCAAATCTATGCTGACAAGATGCATGTACCTCCGGCGCCGTTGAACGTTCTAACTTCACCGTGGCCTTTCTCAGTGTGGGGCATTGACATGATTGGGGCAATTGAGCTGAAAGCTTCCAACGGTCACTGATTCATTCTAGTTGCTATTGACTATTTCACCAAATGGGTAGAAGTTGCTTCTTACGCCAACGTGACCAAGCAAGTTATTGCCTGCTTCATCAAGAAATAAATTATCTGCCGTTATGGAATCCTGAGTCGGATCATAACAGACAACGGTACCAATCTGAACAACAAGATTATGAAAGAGTTGTGTGACAACTTCAAGATTGCACATCACAATTCTTCTCCGTACTATCCTAAGATGAATGGAGCTATTGAAGCTGCGAATAAAAAAATCAAGAAAATCCTGCAAAAGATGGTCAAGACTTATAAAGATTGGTAGAGATGTTACCATTCGCTTTGCACAGATACATAACTCCAGTACAAACTTCAACAGGGGCAACCCCTTTCTCATTGGTATATGGAATGGACGCCATCCTCCCCATCAAAGTGGAGCTACCTTCCTTAAGGGCGTTGATGGAAGCCAAGCTTAATGAAACCAACTAGGTTCAAGACAGATTTGACCAGCTGAATCTAATCGATGAGAAGCGATTGACAGCTATGTGCCACGGTCAATTATATCAGAATCGGATGAAGAGAGCCTTTGATAAGAAAGTCTGAATCTGTGAGTTCCGCCAAGGAGAACTTGTACTCAAGAAGATCCTGCCAGTTTACAAAAATATGTGTGGGAAATGGATGCCCAACTACGAAGGCCCATTTATCGTGAAGATAGTGTTCTCCGGAGGATTGCTAATTCTTACAGCAATGGATGGTGAAGAGCTTGCACATCATGTGAACTCTGATGCAGTCCTCTGAAAATATTATGCCTAAAAGAAAAAAAAGAAAAAAAATATATAGCTCGCTAAGTTGAAAACCCGAAAGAGAGGCTTAGGCAGAAAATGAGCGTTCCAGTGGATTAAAAATCCGAAAGGGAGGCCCAGGAAAAAGTTAGGGACAAAGGCATTTCACCGCATCAGATGACACCGCTCATTGCAGATACATTTTACATATAAGATCCGTTCCAATCTAATCACTCTTGTCGGAAGTAAGATTTTGGTTAGTCTTAGTTATTAGGGTCAGTAGATGTCTGTTGTACCCCAAAATTTGACCAACCATTTCTTGTATTTGGCTTATGTTTCATTTCATTTTTAGCATTTGCATTTGCATAACATTGTTCTTAACAGAGGATCAAGAGTTGTAGTGCCATTCAAGAGGAGAGTCTTCTTGGTTTCAATCTCTAGCAAAGGCATTCTTGCAAGGTTATCAAGTGTTTATCAATATCATGGAAGGGCCAGAGCTCCTTGAAAGGAGAGATTGGTATGTGGATGTTATCTTCTATCTTGGGGATCATCAAAGGGTTTTTCAAGGATTCATGAGGTCTTTATCTTGGAGATGACATGTTCTAAAAGCTCATTGAGTACCTTAGAGGTCATTTCAGAGCTTGTGAAATCATTCAATTCATCTGCAAAGGGCACAATCAAAGGATATGGAACTATGGTTTCATCTGGTCAACCCAAAGTCAACTGTGGACTTGAGAGGGTTCAAAACTTGATTCTAAGTCACTTGAGCCATGGGAGGCCATCTTAAGGAATCTAGGATATCATGTTAAGATCAAATCAAGAGGATTCAAGAGTTCAAGAAGTTACTAAATTAGGGTTTAAGAGGTTTTTAGTGTAAAATCCCCTTCTTTGGTGCCTAACTTCAAGGACAATTTACCCTATTATGCAAGCTCAATATCTTTTTCATGAAAACATGAGACTTGTAGGTCATGTTCTTAGATTTCTTTTTAGTACTAGAACCCATCCATTGAGTTTGTACATCTCAAGTTATGATGCCAACAAGTTAGGGTCCTCAGATGAATAGAATTTTGGCCAACTTAAAGTCAACCCACTTCCAAGGCATTTTTGACCTAGAAGAAAGTTTCTCCTCGACTTTAAGTGAACATGAAAGTTGTTCCTAATTGTATTAGCTTTCCAAAAAGTCCTAAAAGTCTTCTTTCTCATGTGTGAAACTCAAGTTATGGTCTTAACAAGTCAAGGGTATTTTTGGAAAGTTCATTATAGGTCATTTGTTTCAATGGTCTTTTTCATGAATTTATATGCCTCAAATCCAATTTTGACCAACATGAAACTTGTGCATAAGAGTCTTAACTTCTCATTGAACCTAAAATTCATTAATATTGGTGAGTTATGTGGTCATGTGAGCCATTTCAAGGTGAAATTTTGACTTTTGACCATGGGTTGGATATCTTACATTACAAGTCATCTTTTTGCCTCATTTTTTATTTGTTTTGTACCATTACATGACATAAAAGAGGTTTACCACAAATAGACCAACAAGAATACCATTTTTATGCCCCATTTTCAAATTACTTACTCAAAAAGTAATAAATTCAAACTTGGTATATGAGAGGTGTACAAAGCCAAAGCCAATTCATTCCATTTATACACCTAATGAGCTTCATTTTGCTGACCCATTATTGTGTAAAAAGTGCCAAACTCGTGTGCATGAGGAGATGTATTATGTTTGGCATTTTTTGAAATCTCTCAAAAGAGGCATTATGGGCCTGCATGGAGCTATCAAAGCCCTCGTATATAAGTTCAGAAGCTTGCCCTAACCATCAGAATAGAAGGTTGTAGCGTGAGAGAGTTCATATATCTCAAAAATTCTCTAAAGTTTTCCATCTTCGATTCAACTGATTCAAAGTGAATGTATTCAATTTTTTACTTGAATCTTCTTCATCAGACTCTGAGGAATAAATTGGAGGCAAGAGAGTGAAGTTTGCAAGCTTTGAAAGAGCCAACGGAGCTACTCCATTCAGTAAGTTTCCACTCCTTATATCTCTCATTCTAGGCATATTTCTAGGTCCATACTGGGTGCATGTGAAGCCCTACCCTTGGTAGGCCATGTTTGAATCCTTTAGTGGCATGTATGTTAGAGTTTCAGCATGTGTATTCAAAATCTCATGTCTTCGATTCTCATTATCCATGGACCTTTTTGATAAGTGATGGTTAGATTTGGAATCCTTGTGAGCTCAGCTTTCTTTTGATATAAGATTTGGCCTTTTTTATTGAATTTTGAACCTTGAGCTCTGGCGAGGTGGCCGGAGAAGACGACCGGAGCCCTAGTTTCGACGTCTGGTTCATTCTTAGGCCAAGCTGACTCACCTTCCCTTTGAATCTTTGACTTGCTGGCTTGTCATGTTTTAATTGGTTTGACCGTGCCATGTGAAAGCGTTGAATCCACATCATTAAATGAAACGGTGCTTTTCATGTTGTGAGATGAGTCTGGGTTAGATGGGCTCAGATTGCTTTCCACGCCCCCTACTTCACTTGGCCCAGACACGCTTTGCCTGGCATTCAGTGTATTTTGATTTTGCTGATACACCTCCCATGGTCTCTCTTTTATTTTATTTCCATTTTATTTTCTATTTTCATTTTTAATTATTTAAAATAGCTCCATTCATCCAAAAATTCCCAAAAAATTATTTTCTTATACTTTGGAGTCTTATTTAATTTTCCATAATTGTTATTTCTGTTTTTACTTTTATTTGCCATTTTATTTTAATTTTGCAAGTAAAAGTGTTTTTTGGTGTTGTCTTCATTTGATCATGATTGTTTGGATTTCAAATCCTTATCCCCTATGATCATGGCTTCTCCCTCACTTAGGTGAGAGATTGAGGCATCTTTGAGGGTGATTTTGAATGGCCATTGATCATTTTTATGTTGAATTTGAGTTGACTTTTAGTGTCCCTCGATAAACCCTCAATAAGGTGGAGCACCCTTGATAATCAATTTATTTGGCAATGCCTAGAGATGAGTTTGACCTTGAGACTTTGGCTTCTGTTTGGCCTTAGACTTGGTTACTTTGTGATTTTTATTTGAGATTTATTGAAAATTTTTCCTATTTTTAATGAAGCTTGCAAGTCAAGTCATCTTAGGAGAGGTTCATACAAACTAGTTTGACCTAGTTCCTTTGGGAAATGACTCTTATGGATCCCATGTGCACCTTATGAGCTTTGGTGCTTGCTTAAAACATGACTAAGATGCTGGTTCTTTGATTTTAGGTCATATACTTGTGTAACTTGTTTTACAAGTTACTTTGAAATCATGCTTCTCCACTTGTCTTAGGTGTTGAGTTTGTGTTGAAACTTTGTTTCTTACACTTGCCATGATCTTGTTTGTGCTTGTATCTTGTTTCTAAACTTGATTTAAGGCTTTCCTATTGATGATCCACTTCTTCCCCATATGGTTTACCTCTTATTCAAGATGATTTGGTGTCCATATTTGCACTTTGAGTTTGTCTTGAATAATGAATCACTTTTGGCACTTGTTTGCTCATTTCTTTTACATGATCATTGTTGGATGTTTGGTTGAGATGATTTTTATGTGCTTGCTGCCCAAGATTATTTCTCCCATCTTCTCTTTGATCGTGGCCTTTTGGTTTTGTTTTATGCTTAGTCTTTGTGTAAGTGATGGATGTTTGAATGGTTGTAGGAGTTATAACTTCTCCCATTTCATCTCACTCTTATTGACTTGTTTAAGTCAATATGTTTTGATCATTTGTCTTTGTTACATAATTTGTTTTTCATATCTCATATTTTCATCTTTGCATATCATGATTGTATTTGCTTTGATTTGTCTAAGCCAATCTCATCTCCTTCTTCATTTCATCTATGATTGAATTATCTGTTGTTTACTTGGTTTTTTGCCATGATCCCTTAGGATTCCTAGTCCCTCTATTTAAGATGGGAGTATGAGAGACATTAGGTGTTCAATCCTTTGCATGATAACATTAGGATAGATTCTTCCCCTCTTAATCCCAACATTAGGAGCACATTGCATGAGAACATTAGGTTGATCAGTTCCCCTTAGAGTTTGTGTCTTTCTCTTCTCATCTCCTAAACATCTTCAGACACTTAATAAAGGATAATAAATGTTGTACGCTACGATCCTTAAGTACTTGAGGAATGATAGTTAGGGGGCCTCCTCTCAATCTGTCTAGAGTGTTTAGTGTATGCCCTTTGGGCGATATGCGACGCATTCGCTCTCAAGTCATAGTCTTTAGTGCAACATGAGTTACAAACTTAACTCAATTCACTTCTTGTTTAAAAAACAGAAACAAAACATCAAACCTTTTTATTCTTCGGGATTGTTTAAAAATCACATTCAGAAAGAGTGTGCTAAGTCTTGGTTCTACCGCAAACAGGCGTCGTCCCTAACTACTAAAGCGAAGGTTTAACCCTACTCAGTTAAAACACTTGAACCAATTTGTGGTCGTATCATCCCGAACTATGTTTGCTCTAATTTCCTATAACAGATGAGGATACGTAGGCACAAGACGATGATGTCTTGGCAAGCAACCTTTCCCCCATCACCCGTAGTTTTCCAAACTACATTGACTCTGACTTTCCCATTGCACGAGGGAATATGTAGGCATATAGTGGCGATGCTCTATCGAGTCTCTTTTCTTTTCTTTTCTTTTGTCCCTGTGTGCCAGCCTTTTGATAGATTAATGCTGCACCCTAAAATTTGCCCACCCTTTTTTCTAACTTTGATCGCCTTTTGCTTCGAGTTTCATCTGCATATCATTTAGGTAGATCATTTCTTGCATACTGCTATCGTTATCAGCCGGATGGAATTTATCGGGATTTCAGCCGCTTTGCTCGCATTTTAGGCGATTCAAATCAATTCAAATGAGAAGTTCCATGTCGAAATCGGGCGAAAGTTGCCCTCTTCCGGGTGATTCAGTTCGTGCTGATTATTTTGGTGCATTTCGGTGTTCGCCCGTTTTTTCCATCTTTATTTCATGATTTTTGTGATTTAGTTTGAATTAACCTTTTTTATTTTAAATAGATCTTTAGAATTAGATTTTTATTTGTTATTTAGATTTAGAAATTAGCTTTTAAAATAGAAGTTGGAATTTGTTTTTAATAGATTTTTAATATATTTTTTTAGAATAGAATTTTAAGTAGAAAATAGTTTTTTATAAGATTTTTTTTAGAAATAGGACCTTAATTGTTTTTTCTAGAAAAATAGCTTTAAATAGAACTTAAATAGTTTAATTAGGATTTTAATATTGTTTTTTTTAGAAATGGGTAGAAATAAATTTTTAATTAGTTAGAATATTAGTATTTAGGTTAATTAGTTTTATTAAGTTTTAGTTTAAAATTTAATTAAGGTTAGATTTCAATAGTTATTATATTAATTATCTAGGATTATATTTTAATAGCCAGTTTGTTGGTTTTAGACTTAATTAGAATTATATAGAATTAAGTTTGTATTAATATTATTAGGATTTGATTAGAGTTCAATTTAATTAGGTTTTAGTTTTTATTATATAATTTAGATTTGTTTTTTTTTAATTGTGAGTTATTTAGTGCAGTTTTTCTTAATTAATCAATCTAACAACATCAACATTATTCATTAATTATCATCATTTGTCAGAATTAATCAAATTCAGCAAGCAAAGCAAGGCCACGTGTCGAATCCTGACTATATAAGCTACTGTTTGTCTTCCTCCTTGAGGTCACTAACCCTAATCTAACCGCAGTCACCCTCTACAGTTCCTCAGCCTTCACCATCTGAGACAAACCCAGAATCCGACCGCCGCTCACCACCCCTACGCATCATCATCATCATCTTCGTCGCAAACATCACCATCTTCCTTTCAAAACACCAACACCTTACAAACTTCATCTTCTCTATTTCAAAACAGAGACGTCAAACCCATCTCATTACCGAAAACATACAACCTCCATTATCCAGCGCACACCGAACCATACAAACCCAGAAACTCAACGTTCTGAACTTCAATCTTCCTCATCCTTCCAACCATCATCTTCTTCAAGATTCTCATCCAAAACCCATTCTCTTCAACGCTCAACCAACCGAAAACATCCTCAAATCCGAAAACCAATTTGAATCTCCAACCATTTGACCTTCAATCTTCTCCAAACGCAAATACCAAGAACCAACTGCAAACCCTTTCAATCCGGCGAAACCCTCCGACCTTCCATTTTCAACCCATTGTTTTCTTCTTCGAATCATACGAAATCCAGAAGATCTCACCATTATCAACAGACTCTGTAGAAGCATGCTTCAATCTCAAGTTTTGATGATGTCAACACTACTCAAGGTCATCTCTTGATTGCAAAAAGACAAGCCTTTCAAAGTTATCAAGATCAAGTCAAGCTATCTTTCAAGTCAAGCTACATATGGAACTATGATTCTTCAAGACTTGGACGCATTGCGGGTATATCAAATTCTACCCTTATAATTGATATACAAGTGTTCAAAAACATCAAGCATTTTAGCATAATACATGAGCATGTTTTTGGAACTTTAAAATTGGTATAGCATTTATTTTTAAAAGCATTTTTCTGAAAAATAGCAGTGTTAACCGATTAACCATATAGGTTAACCGGTTAACCATTTCAAATTTTAAATAATCTGGGCTAACGTTCCAGTGTTAACCGATTAACCATATAGGTTAACTGATTAACACTGAACGTACAGTGAAAAATGGCTTTGTTTCAAGTTCAAAAATTGTTTGAAAATTACACCATTTCATATTTTGAAATCTACTCAAATATACCTTTTTAAAAGGGTATTTTACTCATATAAATTCTGAGTTTTTCAATTTTGAAAAACATACACTAAAACCACCAATCTCCAAACACTTTCTACATTCATTTTCAAATTTTCTTAGAATCAAATTCACCTTTTTCAAAATCTTTTCTAAGTGTTCATATGTGCATAAAATTTCATATTCATCTTTGAACACTTGTGTTGAAAATTGTAAGAGTGAATTTTGATCATTTGGAGAAGATCAACTTTGATTGATATTATTATTCTCAAAACAAAAATCTTTACAAGTATTTGTATTCTGACTTGTGATCCAGGATTGTTGGACACAAGGGTGAGTGTTTACAAGAGGATTGTTCTTGTACACTTGTTAGTTTTATTGTCTGATAGTAGGCCTCACCGGTTGATGGTGTGATAGGTTGTACTTTATTAAACAATAGTGAAAACTCTCTTTCGTGTTGAAAGAGGAGTGGAGTACTCTCGGATTGTGAGGGGAACCACTATAAATCCTGGTGTCCATTGTTCTTTTATTTTCTACTGCTTTCATAACCAAGAGCACAAACCAGTAAAATTTCAAGAAACCATAAAAAACCGGAAAAATTTCTAAAGTCCTAATTCACCCCCACCCCCACCCCCCCTCTTAGGCTTACTCTGTACTTTCAATTGGCATCAGAGCAGGTTAAGGTAACCTGTTCCTATCGATCCTAATGGCTTCCGCTAGTACTAACCCGGTTTTCAAAGATGGTGGAAGTAGTAACAAGCCACCACTCTTTTCTAGAGAATACTTCAATTTTTGGAAAATTCGTATGAAGGCACACCTTGAGGATCAAGGAGATGGTATATGGGAAACCGTTGAAACTGGTCCACATGTTCCTACAAGTGTGGTAAATGGTGTTGGAACCCCAAAGATTAAATCCTCATATGATGAAGATGACAAGAAGAGAATCTTGAATGAGAAGAAAGCAATCAACATACTTCAAAGCGCTCTCAGTATGGATGAATTCTTTCGCATATCACAGTGCCAATCGGCAAAACAGATTTGGGATACCTTAGTAGAAACGCATGAAGGAACAGCAGAAGTAAAAAGATCAAGACTTAACACGTTAAGCCAAGAATATGAGATATTCCGTATGCAGCCCGGTGAATCTATTGTTGCCTTGCAAAAAAGGTTCGTTCATCTAAAAAATCATCTGATTGCTCTCGGGAAGACCTTCACCAATGATGATCTCAACTTAAAAGTCCTAAGATCCTTGACAAGAGAATGGCAACCGAAGGTGACCACCATTTCGGAAAAGAAAAGTCTTTCAACAATGACATCCGCTTCATTATTCGGGAAATTCAAGAGCATGAACTGGAACTTGGAAGGCTTGAAAAACATGAAAGTCAATACAAGAAGTCCAAAGGAATTGCCTTGAAGATTGACACAAGGGATGATAAAAATGACGAATCTTCCGAAGACGAAAATTTCATGCTTCTAGTAAAGAAGCTTGGTAAGTTTTTTAATAATAATAAAACTTCTTCTTTTTCTAAAAAGAATAGACATTTCAGGAAAAAGGAGGCACCCACATCAAACCAAGAAATTACATGTTACGAATGTGGGAAACAAGGTCACATAAAGCCAGATTGCCCGAAACTCGCAAATAAAGGAAAACTCAAAGGCAATAAGGATTTCAAAACGAAGAAGGCGTATGTCGCATGGGACGACAACAAAGTGAGTTCATCATCGGAATCAGATAACGATGAATGCGCAAATATAGCTTTAATGGCCTCTCACCATTCCGATGACGAAAATGAGGTTAGTAGTAATTTTTCTGTCTATGATAATGATGCACAAGAAGTTATAAATGAACTTCTAAAAGAGTGCAAGACTTTGTATAAAGACATCTCATCACAAAAGAAAAGAATTTTACTTTTAGAAAAACAAAATTCTGATTTCCTGAAAAATATTGAAGATGAAAAACAAAAAGTGATGGATGAAAAACAAAGTCTTGTATGTAAGAATTGTGAGTCTTTGTCTTTTCAAATTGTTCAACTTAAAAGAGTTTTAGAAAGATATGAAAAAGGTCAAATTGGCTTGGAAGAAATTCTTAAACATCAAAGGTATCCTAATGATAAAAGTGGATTGGGATACTCTAAATTTTCCAAACCAAGCACCAATAAGACCATTTTCGTTAGAGCAAGTGAACAAATTGTTAAAGAAGAGACAAGCACTTCTAAAATTCAGCATAAAAATCATAACAAGAAAAGAATTGATAAGAAAAAGAATTATATTCCTAGATATAGAAGTCATTTTCAACCTACATGTTTTTACTGTGGAATCAAAGGGCACACACCTAATGCCTGCTATGTACGTAATATTGGTGTTGCAAAGGGGCATTATGTGTGGGTTGAAAAGGGTATTAACTATCAAGGACCCAAAGCAATTTGGGTACCTAACACTACCTAATTTTGTTTTGTAGGTATGCTTGAAGACAACCACAGATCAATGGTATCTTGATAGTGGTTGCTCGAAGCATATGACGGGAGACATAAACAAATTTTCAAGTATATCATTAAAGACCAAAGGATACGTCACTTACGGTGATGATAATAAAGGAAAAATTCTTAGAGTTGGAACCATTGGTACACCTCCATGTACAATCATCGAAGACGTTCTTTATGTTGAAGGCCTTAAGCACAACCTGCTTAGCATCAGTCAATTGTGTGACAAAGGGTTCAGAATCAACTTCACAAAGGAGGAATGCTTGATCGAACACGAAGTCACTCATGAGATTCTGCTAAAAGGTAAAAGATATAATAATATTTTTATGATCTCTTTTGATGATTCTTCCTTGAAGGTAAAATGTCTTATGGAAAACAACAACGAGGCATGGCTTTGGCATAAAAGATTTGCTCACATTCACATGGAGCATCTAAACAAATTAATCAAACATGATCTGGTTGTTGGGCTTCCGAAGATAAAATTCATCAAGGATAAATTATGCGATGCATGTCAAAAGGGAAAACAGACCAAGACAACTTTCAAATCCAAGCAAGTGGTTTCTACATCAAGACCACTTCAATTGTTGCACATGGATCTTTTTGGTCCATCAAGAACAAAAAGCTTCGGAGGTAGTATTTATGCTTTGGTTATTGTTGATGATTTTTCTCGATATACCTGGACAATGTTTTTAGTGCAGAAAAATGATGCTTTCAAAGCATTCAAAAAGTATGCAAAACAAATTCAAAACGAGAAGTCACTCACTATAGCCTCCATAAGAAGCGACCACGGTGGAGAATTTCAAAATTCAGACTTTGAAGAATTTTGCAAAGAGCATGGAATTTCTCATAATTTTTCGGCACCAAGGACTCCTCAACAAAACGGCGTCGTAGAACGGAAGAATCGTTCACTAGTAGAACTTGCTAGAACAATGCTCAGCGACACAAATCTTCCAAAATATTTTTGGGCAGAAGCAGTAAGCACGGCGTGTTTTGTAAGCAACCGCGTGAATATTCGACTGTTACTCAAAAAGACTCCGTATGAGTTGTTCAAGGGAAGGAAACCAAATATATCATTCTTCCACATATTTGGCTGCAAATGCTTCGTTCTCAACAACAATAAGGACAATCTCGGTAAGTTTGATGAGAAGTCCGACGAAGGTATATTTCTTGGTTACTCTCTTTATAGTAAAGCATTTAGAATTTTTAATAAAAGAACTCTTACCATTGAAGAGTCTATTCGTGTTTCGTTTGATGAGACTAACCCCTCGAAAGAGGATAATATTGTTTTGGATGATGATGATGATTTTGTAGATACTCCACAAAATGAAGAAATTGTCTCAAATGATCAAACAATATTACGAGAAGATGTTATTCAAGAAAATCAAGATCTTCCGAAAGAATGGAGAACACACAGAGATCACCCAATTGATAAAGTTATTGGTGATATTAGTCAAGGCGTTGCAACTCGACTTAATTTAAAGGATGCTTGTCTCAACATGGCGTTTGTATCACAAATTGAACCATCAAAGATCGATGAAGCTTTATGTGACGACCAATGGATTATAGCAATGCAAGAAGAACTTAATCAATTTGAAAGAAATCAAGTTTGGACCCTTGTACCAAAACCAGATAATAAGCATATCATAGGAACCAGATGGGTATTCAAGAACAAACTTGACGAGAATGGGATTATAGTTCGTAACAAGGCAAGATTGGTCGCACAAGGCTACAACCAGGAGGAAGGAATTGATTTTGATGAAACATTCGCTCCAGTAGCAAGGTTAGAAGCAATTAGATTACTGCTTGCTTACGCTTGTTCTATTAATTTTCAGTTGTTCCAGATGGATGTCAAAAGCGCTTTCCTGAATGGGTTCATTAATGAGGAAGTCTACGTCAAACAACCTCCGGGTTTTGAAGACTTCAAAAATCCCTCACATGTTTTCAAACTGAAGAAGGCTCTCTACGGTTTAAAACAAGCACCACGAGCATGGTATGATCGCCTTAGCAACTTCTTATGTGAGAAAGGATTTACAAAAGGAAAGATTGACAAGACGCTGTTTATAAAGAAAATCAAGGGTAACACCTTGTTGGTACAAGTCTACGTCGACGACATCATATTCGGATCAACAAACAAAGAACTTTGCGAAGAATTCTCACTCATGATGCGAGAAGAATTCGAGATGTCCATGATGGGAAAGTTAAATTATTTTCTTGGACTACAAATCAAGCAAACCAAGGATGGAATCTTTCTCAACCAATCCAAGTACTGTAAGGAATTAATAAGAAATTCGATATGGATAGTTGCAAGATGATGTCTACTCCTATGGGATCCGGAATGTATGTTGATCAAGATGAATCTGGTACTCCAATTGATATTACTAAATATCGAGGTATGATTGGTTCGTTACTATATTTGATGGCAAGCCGTCCTGACATTATGTTTAGTGTTTGTTTGCGTGCGCGCTTCCAAGAAAATCCGAAGGAATCGCATCTCACTGCTGTGAAGAGAATTATCAAGTATCTCAAAGGAACGACCAACGTCGAATTATGGTATCCTAAAGGTAGTACTTGTTCTTTAGTTGGTTATTCTGACGCTGACTATGCAGGATGCAAAACCGATAGAAAAAGTACAAGTGGTACATGTCACATTCTCGGAAATGCTCTAGTATCATGGGCCTGCAAGAAGCAAGCTTGTGTAGCACTCAGCACCGCCGAAGCAGAATACATCGCCGCAGGAAGTTGTTATGCACAGATCTTATGGCTGAAACAATAACTTCTGGATTATGGTGTTGACCTCGGATGCATTCCTCTACGATGTGACAATACTAGTGCCATAAATATCACGAAGAATCCGTTATGCATTCCAGAACAAAGCATATTGATACCCGGCATCACTTCCTTCGAGATCACGTATTGAACAGAGATGTTGATGTTACTTTTGTCGACACACACAACCAACTCGCCGACATCTTTACCAAGCCTTTGGCGAAAGAACCGTTCTACAAAATTCGGAGAGAACTTGGGATTCTTGATGAAGGTGACATCTGACCTTTTCTCTAATATGTGTATGCATCATTTGTGATATGTTTTCATGTGTATGCATTCTGTTTTTAAGTATTTTTCAAAAATTCGAGTGTGTTAATCGATTAACCATATGGGTTAACCGATTAACACTGTTGAATTTTCAATTCTGATTCAATTTTTTAATGTGTTAACCGATTAACCTATATGGTTAACCGATTAACACTGTTAAATTTTATAAAAATCAGAAACGAAAATTAATTAAATTTTGAAAATTTTATATATTATAAATGTATTTTTATGTGGTCCATATTCTCTCAAATATCCAAATCCATATCCAAAATCCATATTCCCTCTTCAAACCCTAACTTCTCTCTCCCACTCTCTAAAGTTGAAAACTCCCCACAACTTCTCAAACCCTAACTTCCTCAGAACCCACAACCTCAGTTCTCTCAAACCTTCATCCATGGCTTCAGCATCAAATCGCGGCAAGGGAAAACTACCAGAACATCATTCTGCATCAGAATCTGATGACGACAACATTCCAATGGAAACCACCAAAAAGAGGCGGATGGATTTCAAAGTTCGTGTTCGTCAACTTATGCCGGTAAAGTACGTAAATCTTCGAGCTTTTCCTGCAATATCTTTTGATTTTCCTACTCTATTGGAATATCAGCGTATCGACAAGTTCGTCACCGACTCTGGTATTATTTATCCTGATCTTGTTAAAGCTTTTATGAATAAAATGGTTGTATATCTGGACATGGATGAGAACCACATGATCCGTTCCACCATTAGAGATCATGAGTTTGTTGAGAATTTATCCACCCTTGCTAGACACCTTAAGATTCCATCAAAAGGCTGCTTCCTGAGGAAAGGTGTAAACCATGTAGATGGACCCTGGGCAAATTATGATAAAATGGAGTATTACTATCAGATTTGCAGGTTCCCAAAAGAAACCGTTATTGCAAACTCTCGCACCGCTTATATGCTGTGCTCTGCCAAGAATCTGACGGTATCTGATCGAATGCTTCACTACATTATCTGTTATGTCCTCATTCCAAAGGACTCAAATCACTCTCAGATCAACGACTTGTAAATGCAGCTGCTCTTTGCAATTAAGAATCGCATCAAGGTCAATTGGATTTTGACTATTATGTATGATCTGCAGCAACAACTTCATTGCATTACCCGGCTGCCGTATGCTCGTTTGGTTTCTAGAATTCTGGAATTAACTGAACTTGACCTCAACAGAGAACCATCCTCCAAGATGAAACCTACAACTAATGAGATCAATGAGATTAATATTGTGAAGAATACTGGAATCATCAAAGCGGCTGACGGTACCTACAGGTATACCGATGACGGTCCTGTCCATCACGCATATCCAATGCCTGAAGGGGGTATTACTAGTGAGTTTCTCTATACAACCATGATGAACCAGCATCGAGAGTCAATGAATATGCATAGAGAGACCTCCCGAGCAATTGCCTCCCTCAGAAACCTCATTCTTAACCCTCCACATTCCAACACCCGAGTTGTGGACGAAGAGATTGAAGAAGAGGTTGATAGTGTTGAAGAAGAAGAGGAGGAGGATTGGCGGATGAGGATTCTTAGAGAATATGTTGCTGTTGTTGTTTTTATTGCCTTGCTTTCTAGTTTCAGTTTTAGATTTCCAATTTCCATTTGAACTATGGCTTATTTCTGTGTAACAAGTACAATTTCTATTTGCTGCATTTTATATGTACTACTTTTTATGTTATGTGGTTACTTGGCTTTGCATGTGCTTATTACTATATATGGTGCTATCTTGTGTTTTCTTTGAAAGCTCTTCCTTTTTGCTGATGTCAAAGGGGGAGAAGAGCTTGGTTCTGTTAATGTCTCTCTGTGTGCAGATTTTTTTCCCTCTGTTAAGATAGGGGGAGTTGCTAGACATAGGGGGAGAAACATATCAAGAACCAAGAGATATCGCACAACATTTTTTATTGCCATCATCAAAAAGGGGGAGAATGTAGAAGCATGCTTCAATCTCAAGTTTTGATGATGTCAACACTACTCAAGGTCATCTCTTGATTGCAAAAAGACAAGCCTTTCAAAGTTATCAAGATCAAGTCAAGCTATCTTTCAAGTCAAGCTACATATGGAACTATGATTCTTCAAGACTTGGACGCATTGCGGGTATATCAAATTCTACCCTTATAATTGATATACAAGTGTTCAAAAACATCAAGCATTTTAGCATAATACATGAGCATGTTTTTGGAACTTTAAAATTGGTATAGCATTTATTTTTAAAAGCATTTTTCTGAAAAATAGCAGTGTTAACCGATTAACCATATAGGTTAACCGGTTAACCATTTCAAATTTTAAATAATCTGGGCTAACGTTCCAGTGTTAACCGATTAACCATATAGGTTAACCGATTAACACTGAACGTACAGTGAAAAATGGCTTTGTTTCAAGTTCAAAAATTGTTTGAAAATTACACCATTTCATATTTTTAAATCTACTCAAATATACCTTTTTGAAAGGGTATTTTACTCATATAAATTCTGAGTTTTTCAATTTTGAAAAACATACACTAAAACCTCCAATCTCCAAACACTTTCTACATTCATTTTCAAATTTTCTTAGAATCAAATTCACCTTTTTCAAAATCTTTTCTAAGTGTTCATATGTGCATAAAATTTCATATTCATCTTTGAACACTTGTGTTGAAAAATTGTAAGAGTGAATTTTGATCATTTGGAGAAGATCAACTTTGATTGATATTATTATTCTCAAAACAAAAATCTTTACAAGTATTTGTATTCTGACTTGTGATCCAGGATTGTTGGACACAAGGGTGAGTGTTTACAAGAGGATTGTTCTTGTACACTTGTTAGTTTTATTGTTTGATAGTAGGCCTCACCGGTTGATGGTGTGATAGGTTGTACTTTATTAAACAATAGTGAAAACTCTCTTTCGTGTTGAAAGGGGAGTGGAGTACTCTCGGATTGTGAGGGAACCACTATAAATCCTAGTGTCCATTGTTCTTTTATTTTCTACTGCTTTCATAACCAAGAGCACAAACCAGTAAAATTTCAAGAAACCATAAAAAACCGGAAAAAATTCTAAAGTCCTAATTCACCCCCCCTCTTAGGCTTACTCTGTACTTTCAGACTCCAACCGCAAATCCCCTCCATTCCATCGTTTTCTTTCTTCAAATGACCCTGAAACACCACACACAACCATTACCCTCTCCAAACCATAAATACCCATTTTCCATTACAAACCTCATCCCCTCCGAGGACCGCCATTACAAGATAAGCAGAGAGAATGGAAGGCAATTTCGGATTGATTTTGGAGGAGAGACATGATGGTGATAATCCCCTGTTTGCTTGGTTTCGTTTGAATTTTTTTTAGGGGTTGATTGTGGATCATCAGACAAGAAGAAGAAAGGTGTTGCTACTTTTTGTTATTTTTAATTAAATTTATTTGTGCTGATCTTGGACTTAAGCCCATATGGACTATGGTTCCTTCTTTTCACACCCCCTCTTGTTTCTTTCTAATTTTTGTAAAGAAATTGTAATATATTTTAATCTTTTATTAGGTTTATAATAATATTATGTAATATTGTTGCGGTGGAAATAGGATATCAAACTATTAATTAGTTTGAATCGCAATTCAATTCACAACCGCTCTTTGATTTATCCGAAGGAAAAGGTCAAAAGAGGGAAAACCTATTTTGCATCGTAAACACAATGCGGGGAAAGATCTAGGGTTCGGGGGTTGATTAAATTTAGGGAAGGTATTAGCACCCTAAACTTCTGTAGTACTCTACAGGAACCTTTTGTTCAGATGTTTACTATTTGCTTTCTTTATTTGCTTAAGGTATATGTACAAAGGATTAGAAGTGAGAAAAGAGACCTAAGGGGTTAATTCTAAGTTTACTCGGCAAGACATCACATCTTGTGCCTACGTATCCTTACGGGAATGGAATCAGAGTAATCGTAGTTCCCCTTAAAAGGGAGGTTAGAGACTTCTTGACTGTGGTCAAGGTCTCAAGGGGAATAAATGCATCTTAAGGACACGCTTACGTGGAGTGTAGAAACTCCAAATCTCTACGTTGAATTGTTAAGTGAATTAGGGTTAAATTAGGGATTCCACGGCGGGAAACCCTAAAATGAGCGCGGCGGCTCTTTGACCTAATGCTAGGGGTAAAATTGTAACTTTGCCTGCGGCGAGGCATTTGTGCAAATTAGGGTTTGTAATTTGTAGGGGTTTGAAGTTGAGGACTATTGGCGCGGCGACCAAAAGCTAGACCTAACCTTCGGATGTGTGTAATGTGACAGAATAATTGATAAATGTGTGAAATAATTGAACTATGCAAACAGAGAATAATGTCCTAATTTAACCATGCAAGCAGAAATTTAAAGGCAGTAATTAAAGCGCGATTGTTAGGGTTCGCGAGGTTACATGAGAGGAGCAGTTACAAAAATGATGAACTTTAAATAAAACACAATGTAATAAGCTGCAAAATGAACACACGCGTTAATGGGCAAAGTCAGACGGTAATTGGTCAAGAATGCAATATTGAAAGTTTTTGTTGTTTTTAAAGAAAAGGTGTTAATTAAATTTATAAAAGAAAGAGTAATGTTAATTTTAAAAATATTTTAAATTTAATCTAAAAAAAGTTTTAATTTACATATGTTAAAATGATTTTCAAGTTATTTATTTGGAAAAAGGTTTTTAATTTTATTATATAAAAAAAGGGATTTTAAGTTATTTGTTTTAAAAAAAGGTTTTTAATTTTATTATATAAAAAAGTTTTTTCTAATTTTATTATATGGCAAAAAATAAATTTAATACTTAATTTTTTTAATAAAACTTACATTAACTAAATATATAAAAAAAGAAAAAAGGTTTTAAAAACA
>OZ012739.1:49188141-49249044 GCA_963859935.3 Lathyrus sativus | reverse complement strand
CAGAAGGTGCGCCCACGGAGCTTCCAGGCAGCTGACTTAGTGTTGAAGCGGATTCTCCCTCCACACACAGATCACATGGGCAAATGGACTCCCAACTACGAAGGTCCATACGTCGTAAGGAAGGTCTTCTCAGGAGGAGCCTTGCTACTTTCAACCATGGATGGCGAATATTTCACATCCCCTATGAACGCAGACGCAGTTAAAAAATACTTCTCTTAAAGAGACCCGCTGGAAAGAAAAAGAAAATCCAGGAAAAAATGGGGCATCCCGGCGAACCATAAAACGAATGGGTTCGGGGAAAAATTAGGGATAAAAAGAAAAAGAATGTAAACCCGCAAGGTTGAAAACCTGAAAAGGCGACTTTGGCAAAAATGGGTATCCTAGTGAAACGAAAACCCGCAAGGGCGATTCAGGCAAAAGTTAGGGATTTGAAAAGAAAACGACTACGGTCTGCGTCCGATCCTATGAGCACAGTGGATTCTGGGAAGACCCGAGGGTCAAACAATCAAATCAGTCTCTTTGGAAGATGGATTATCAGGAGAAGCATCAAAGTCATGCGAGTCATAGATTAATTGACACATGGTGGTTGTCTGTACCACATTGCCGACATTTTATATCTTTTGCATTTCTGTACTATTTGCACAACTTTCTATTTTCAGGAGTTGCATCTGTTGTAAATTTGCCTATTTACAGGCCATTTATCAATGAATTACATGTTATTCAGAAAGTTTTGTGCTTGTTTTTTAGTTTTTACTGCTTTGTTTGCAAAAGACGCCCGATGTTTTTGATAAAACTTTGCATACATAAACTTGTGGGCTTTGCTAATAATCATTAAAACTTTGATTTGCTTGAATGATGTCATGGAGAATAGCCAAGATAGCTCTTGTTGTATACAGGATACTTTGTTTATATTTGTTGCAGGGCTCTCATTCCTGAGACTATTCCAGTGAGGCATCCTCAGCAAGACAGCCATGTCTCTACCCCCACAAGAGGAAAATGTGCCGCTTAAGACTAGTGTTTCCCCAACAAGTTGGGATTACATATGATTAAGGCTATCCCCAGCAGGCTGAGACTAGTTTCTCCCCCAGCAGTTTGAGTTTGTGGTTATCCCCATCAGGTAAACATGGGATTATCCCCAAGTAGTGGAGCGAGTTCAGAGTTTTGCTTCCCCATAGAGTCTAAACCTTTGACTCCTTTCCCCTTAGAGCCTAGGTCATTGTCTCATTCCCTAAGCAGAGGTTGATATTATTGAGTTTGTTTCTCATTTCCCCAAGAAGAGGAAGATGTTGATTCCCTCATTGGGTGATCCTCAGCGGAGTTGTTGTCCGTAGCAGAATCCAGTTGATCATTGGTATTCTTCAGAGTGATTATCTTTCGGGATATTTCCCCAATTAATTTTCATCCCCTGCAGATCCCCAGCAAAGTCGTCGGAGTAGTTTTCTTCTCCGCAAAGTGGAATTGACTCAGAGATTGTTTTTCTCCTTCCTCAGTAGAAAACGTTTGGGATATCTTCCCAGTAAATCTTATTCATTATTCCTGGCAGAGTGGATTCGAATTTCCAGCAGTATGGAATCCCCTGCAGAATGGAGTAATTCCTCGCAGTTGGCTTTATTCCCCGGTAGAGTCGTATTCTGAAAGGCCATCCGGGGCTGATTTCCCCAGTGTCGCATCACTACAAAGAAGGGGCCAGCAAGGACAGAAGAGTCACCACCGTTTGTTATTTATCCCAAAAGAGGGAAATGAAACCATCAGAAAAAACCTACGAAAAATGGAGAAGACGGATCACCGCAACCAAATTTTGGGTTCGGGAGTCGATTACGTAAGGGGAAGGTATGAGCACCCCTCACGTCCATTGTACTCAAACTGATCCACGCTTGTTATCTATCTAAAAGGGTGTTAAACTATAAGGCTGGCCACAAGGACAAAAGAAAATAAAAGAGACTTGATAGAGAATTGCCGCTCTATGCCTACATACTCCCTCATGCAATGGGAAAGTCAGAGTCAACGTAGTTCGGAAAACTACAGGTGAAGGTGGGGAAGGTTGCTCGCCAAGACATCGTCATCTTGTGCCTACGTATCCTCGTCTGGTATGAGAAATCAGAGCAAACGTAGTTCAGGATGACACGACCACAGGTTTGTTCAAGTGTTTTAACTGAGTGGGGTTAACCCTTCGTTCTAGCAGTTAGGTGTATTGTTGCTCGACCATTGGAGACTTAGGCGTTACCTGTTTAAGGTAGAACCAAGAGTTAACATATTCTTTTTGAAAATGATTTGCAAACAATCCCAAATGATAAAAAGATTTGATGTTTTGTTTTGTGTTTTTTTATGAAGAAGTGAATTGAGTTAAGTTTGTAACTCATGTTGCACTAAAGACTATGACTTGAGAGCGAATGCGTCGTATATCGCCCAAAGGGCATACGCTAAACACTCTAGACATTTGATAGGAAGCCCCTCAACTATAATTTCCCAATTACTTAAGGCTCGTAGCGTACAACACTTATTATCCTTTATTAGATGTCTTGAAGAAGTTTTGAGATAAGAAGAGAAGACACAAACTCTAAGGGGAAACTAATCAACCCTAATGTTATCATGCAATGTGCTCCTAAGATTGAGATTAAGAGGGGAAAAGACTATCCTAATGTTATCATGCTTGGATTGAACACTTAATGTATCTCCTACTCCCACCTAAACGGAGGGACTAGGAATCCTAAGGGATCATGGCAAAGAAACCAAGTAAACACAAGATAAAATCAATCACAAATGAGATGAAAGAAAGAGATGTAGTTGACTTAAACAATCCAAGAAGAAATGCAAATATGATATGCAAGATGCAAAGCCAATAAAATATGAAGCAAAATGACTTAAAGAAGTCAAACCAAAAGTGAGATGAAATGGGAGAAGTTACAACTCCTACAACCATTCAAACATCAATCACTAATACCAAAAGGTAAACACCAAAGCTAAAGGAGAGACCATGTTCAAAATGGAGATGGGAGAATAGGCTTAGGCAGCAAGCAACATGAGAAATATCTCAACCAAATGCAACACATTGATCATGCAAGAAGAAAGAACAAACAAATTCTCAAAGTGGTTCCTCATTCAAGGCAAACTCAAAGTATGAACAAACAAACCAAATCACCTTGAATGATAACCAAAATCCAAAGGAAATAAGTGAGAACACAAGAGGAAAGCTTACAAACAAGAATTGAAAACAAACACAAGCAAGCTACAAGTTAAGGCAACAGAAAGAACCAAAGTTCCAACCATATTCAACACCTAAACACAAGTGGAATGCCTTAATCCAAAGTTACTTGCAACACAAACTACATAAGTGTATAACCTATAAATGCAAAACCAGCACCTTAATCATGTTATGAATGATTATCAAAGCTCATAAGGTGCTCATGGGATCCACTAAAGTCATTTTCCAAAGGAACTAGGTCAACTAGTTTGTATGAACTTCATCTAGGGTGACTTGACTTGCAAGCTTCACCAAAAATAGAAGAATAGTTCAATAAATTCCAAATAAAATGCCCAAGAAAACAAATATGTTGGTAAACAGAGGCCAAAGTATCAAAACCAAATTCAATTCAGGCATCACCAAATGATTTGATCATCTAGGGTGCTCCACCTTATTGAATTATTATCGAGGGTCAAACAAATAAAAGCAAAGTCAAACAAAAATTTATCAAACATTGACCAAAATCCACCTCAAAGGTACCTCAATCCATCCTCTAAATGGAGAGGAAACCTTACTCATTGGTGATCTCAAATGATAGTTCAAGAGTGGATGATCAAATAAGAACAACATTAAAAACCTCTCCAATTGCAAAATTCATATTAAATTGCAAAATAAAATAAAATTGAAATTAAAAATTACAGAAAATTAATTAAGCCTTTGAAATGTTTGAAAATAATTTTTGTGGAAATTTTAGCTAATTGGAGCTATTTTTAATAATTGTAAAACAAAACAGAAAATAAAACAAAAATAAAACAAAATGGAATGCAAGGGAGGTGCAGAAGTAAAATCAGCAACAAAGGGAAATCAGGCAAATGCGCTTTGGGCTCCAAAACTAGGGGGTGCGAAAAGCAACTTCATCCCAATCCATCAGACTCAGTTTATTCTCCAAAACGCACTGTTTCATTAAACGGACGTGGAGTCAAATGCCAAATGGATCTGGTCAAGCCAATGAGAAATAAACACATACGCAGGTCAAAAAGTCAAATGGATTCACATCAGCTTTGATCTGAATTTGAACCAGACGCCGAAGCTAGGACTCCGGTCGTCTTCTCCGGCCAGCTCGCCGAAGCTGATTCCAAAATTCTCCATAAAAATAGTCAAATCTCATACCAATGGAAAGTTGATCTTGCAAGATCATGAATCCACCCTTAGATTTCCAAAATGGCTCATGAAATGAGAGAATCGAAAGCTTTAAAAATGAGATGCACAACTGAAAACTCAACCAAACATGAACAACAACTATGCAAACATGGCCTACTCAACGTAGGGCTTCAGATGTAGCCAGTATAAACCTAAATCATGGCCTAGAATGAGAGAATTATGGAATGGAAACTTACTGAACGGAGTAGCTCCGTTGGCTCTTCTCAGGTGTGCAAGCTTGCTTCTCTTGCTTCAGTTCCACTCCAAATGTTCCCAGGAAGAAGAATTGAGTTTCAATTTCACTTGATTTGCAGAGAATAATGGAATACGATTTTGAAATTTTCTTGAGAAATTCAAACCTGAAATTGCTCTCTCTAGCTCCAAATGTGCATTCTGAGCTTCTAGGACAAGCTCAGGGTTTATATATGATGGATTTGAAATGGTTTTGCAGGCCCATGAAGCCTCAATTTGGAGAATTTGAAATTTTGCCTAAAAAAAGCAACTTACTCATGCACACATGATTTTGCTTCATTCATGCCTTGTGAGTGCACTAATTTGCAGCTTGTGAGGTGTACTTGGCAATGGAATTGGATTGGGCCCTTAATTTGATCCAAATTGTGAGATTTGAATGGAAACTTTTCCATGAAGAAACTTGAAATTTCACGTTTTCATGCTCTCTTGTACCAAACCAATTGTGCAATTTTTCTTGTGATCATATTGTGAAGTGAATTGATTCAAAATAAGAGCAAATTATGACCTATAATGAATCAAATTTAAACCATGCTTAAAAGTTCACATTTCATTTGAAAAGTCTTTCCATATGGCCATGCAAATCCATAATTCACAAGATCCTTGAACTCTATGATGTAAATGAAGTCTTTATGAACAACGTTCATGTTGGTTAGAAGTTCATTTGAGGTATACAAGTTCATGTAAATGACCTATAAAATAAATGACCTATAATGAAATCTCCCCAAAATACCCTTGCCTTGCCAAGACCATAACTTGAGTTCTATAAATGATATCAAGGACTTCTATGACTTTTTGAAAATCTAAGATCATGAGGAACAACTTTTATGTTCACTTGAATTTTAGGGGAAACTTGCTTCTAAGTCAAAAGTGCCTTGGAAGTGAGTTGACTTTTAGTTGACCAAAAAATAAGTTAATCAGAGACCTCTAACTTGTTGGCATCATAACTTGAGATGTACAAACCCAATGGATGAGTTCTTGTACTCAAAAGAAAGCTACGAACATGTTCTATAAGTCTCATGTTTTCATGAAAATGAGATTAAACTTGTATCATATGATAAATTGTCCTTGAAGTTAGGCACTAAAGAAGGAGATTTTACACTGAGATCCTCTGAAACCCTAATTTAGTAACCCTTTGAACTCTTGATTCTTCTTGATTTGAACTTGGCATGACATCCTAAATGTCTCAAGATAACTTCCCATGGCCTCAATGACTTAGAATCAAGTCTTGAACCCTCACAAGTCCACAATTGACCTTGAGTTGACCAAATGAAACCCTAGATTCACATCTTTTGACTGTGACCTCTTGTAGATGAAATGAAAGCCTAGACAAGCTCCACAATGAATTCCAAAGCACTCAATGAACTTCTCAAACACCTCTTAACATAAAAATGCCCTTATGAACCTCTAATGATCCTCTGTTGACCCCTGAGATAGGAGACAAACAACACACATCAATCCTTCCTTTCAAAGAGCTTTGACAACTTCATTATGATGGTAAACACTCTTGCTGAGCTTGAAACCCTGTGAGACTCTTCTCTTGAATGGCACACCACTCTTGATCCCCTGTTAAGAACAATGTTATGCAAATGCAAATGCTAAAATGAAATTAAACACAAGTCAAGTAAGAAAAAAGGTTGGTCAAATTTCGGGGTACAACAGTTGCCCCTATTCAGACGACTTGGACCTGAATGGGTGAAAAGCGAACGACTTTCAAACAATCAAGGTAAAAGACGGTTGAATACCAAAGAACTCGGAAATTTTCCAACCACAAAAATAGAACTGCAAACTGGTAATTGGGACAAAATCTTCGGAAATAACTGTATCTGATAGTTACAACGGTAATAAGCTAACTGATTACCAACCAGAAAGCCTTGACACGCAGTCCGAAGAAACATCTGTTAACGCACAGGCAACGACACTAAGTCGGAAAGATCATCTGATTTCACCATCAGGAATCTGTTAAACAAACCAGGCATTGAACCCGAAGGCCGGCTCAACACGAAGTTGAGAAGAACATCTGACCTCACCGTCATGCATCTGTTAAACAAACAGGCATCGAACTCGAAGGCCGACTCAACACGAAGTTGAGAGCATCTTCTAATCAGCAGGCATTCACTAAATAAAAACAAGCATCGAACCCGAAGGCCGGCTCAACACGAAGTTGAGAACATCTGCTAACTAGCAGGCATTCGCTAAATAAAAGTGAGCATCGAAACCGAAGGCCAGCTCAACACGAAGTTGAGAACATCTACTAACCCGTAGGAATTTGCTAAATAAAAGCGAGCATCAAACCCGAGGGTCGGTTCAACACGAAGTTGAGAACATCTGCTAACCAACAGGCATTCCCTAAATAAAAGCGAGCATCAAACCCGAAGGCCGGCTTAACACGAAGTTGAGAACATCTACCGATTTGTAATTCAAAAGAGAACTCCACTGAGGAAAGAGAAACTTAAACAAGCAAACTCTATTGGGGGAAAAATGATAGGATGAACACATCCTTCAAAGATCTTGCTGGAGGTCTGGATACCACACAGGCTCAAGAGAACATGAGTACTTGCCGGGGTCTGAATACCACATTGGCTTGAGAAAAACACCGTTGTCTGTTGTAGACACACCTAAAAATAAGAGGTAACAACCTGACTTATGTTTCAAATGCATATGTTTGAACATGGTGTAATGCTCCATACGAAATGGAAATGTTACGCGTTTAGGAGGATGTTATGCACAATTCACATGCAAACGAACCGCCTCAGCAACATAAATGTTGAAGAGGACAACCCTGCCGGCGAAAGATAGGATATGCCAATTACAATTGGACTTATGATGGAAACAACAAGCCCTGGATGGCCTCCAAGAAAAGAACTCTCCTGGGTACTGATCAGGGGTTTTTGCACGTTATTGTACCGTTTGTTTCAGTTAATCAATTGTTATGTCTTATCGCATTTTATTTGTTTTTATTACCTTTTACGCGTCGATTTGGTATTTTTACTGTTTCTAGGTTCAGGTAAACAATAAAGGAGAATCAGAGCGAAAACCGGGGAAAATGGCAAGAATTCGGAAGAGTTTTGAGGTGGACCAGGAGCCTGACACGGCCGCCCGTGTCCCATGACACGGCCCATGTTAGGAAGGGCTCAGAAGGACAAGAAGTTGAATAGCCAAACCCAAGAACCAGCAGCCCAACACAGGTGCCCGTGTCAGGGCCCCTGATGATGAAGATTGTAATCCACGAGTCAGCAGCCTGACACGGGCGCCCGCGTCAAGGCTACTGAAAGTAAAATGTTCTTATTTTGTGTTTTATGTTGACTGTGCGATCTCGGAGGGCAGTTTAGGCATCTCACATTGCAAATTGAATTTTGATATATCAGATGCATCGGGAATTGAGAATGGGACTTTTGGACATAAAATAATTTCACGAGAAAGATTGGAGCGATCAAGGATTTGGGAAACTGAAGGTCCTCATGAGAGGAAGCGATCGAAGATCAAGGCAACCAATTATCTTGTAATGTTTAGTCTTATTGTCGATTTTATTTGTATTATTATGAGTAGCTAAACCCCCCAATGCTACGGGGTGTCCCTGAATTGACTCTGTAATAACCTTGTTTCCTTTGAATACTAGATTTCACTACTTTCTAATCATTGTTGTTATTGTATAATTTTCTTATGGATTTTCTTATTTGACAAATAAGGATTTGTTTTACGGTTAACCTTAGGTTTGGAAAAACGATCGTTAACGCGTTTATACAATAATACTATAGTAGATATTGCCTAGGAATGGGGATACCCTATAGTAACCGTAATGTTTTAGATAAAATATATTTCTTGGGATTGTTCCTATACCGCCAAGGAATTAGGGCATAGGAAGAATACCAAAGGGTTTTTTGCTAAGGAATTAGAGTCAACTAATCTTTAAAACCGGTAACGATTGAATTAAGCAGTGATTTCTAAACACTAAGGATTAAGGTTATTGCAAGGCTTTTCATACACCCTACCCTAGAATGCTTCTCATAACTGTCTAAAACCATTGTTTTACTGCTTTTGCCTTTTGGCTTTTACATTTTGCAAACAACAAACCAACCCCTTTTGACTTTTTGTTCAATTGCGTTACTATAGAACTTGTGTTTATATGCAGTCCGCGAGATCGATATTCGGGGAATTTCCCCTTATTACTACATCGGTAAAAATAGTACACTTGTTATTTTACCGGTCAGTACTACTGCTCTAACAAGAATAAAAATCCACTCCGCTGAGGATCAACTCCAACTCTGCTGAGGAAAGCGCCCTGAATGGGCTACTAGAATACAACTCTTCTGGGGTTCGCACGACTCGGCTGGGGAGAAAAAATCCACTCTATTGGGGAAATCAGCCCTGGATGGCCTCCTGGAACACAACTCTACCAGGGAGTAAAGCAAACTGCTGAGGAACGCCTCTACTCTTCTGTCGGTTTCAACCTGTTGGAGATTAAATCCAAACCAAATAAGATTTACTGGGGAATCCGTCCCTAACTCTCTCTGCTGAAGATGAGGAACAACACACTCCCGCAACTCCGCTGGGGATTACTCAATGAGGGAATCAACATTGACCTCTGCTTGGGGAATGAGTCACTGACCTAGACTTTGAGGGAATAGGAGTCAAAGACTTGGACTTTGTGGGGAAGAGGAGCTCCGAAACCGCTCCGCTGCTGGAGATAATCCCAAATTTATCGGGTGAAGAGAACTTCAATCTCGACCAGCTGGGGGATAAACACATACATTTGATCTGCTGAGGATAGGTATACACGCTCAACCTGCAAATGAACAAATAAACAAGATATCTTGTACAACGGAAACTATCTCGGTCATCATTTGTGACGTCGTTCAAGTAAATCAAAGTTTTAATGATTATCAGTGAAGCCCACAAGTTTATGTATGCAAAGTTTTATCAAAAACATCAGGCGTTTTTTCGCAAACAAAACAGTAAAGGCTAAAACCAAAGCAACAATTTACTGAATAGTATGTACTTCATTGACAAGTGTCTCGTAAATAGGCAGATTTTTCAACAAATGCAACTCCTGAAAAGAGAAAGTTGCGCAAAAATTTACGGAAATGCACAAAGATATACAAAATGTCGGCAATGTGGTACAGACAACCACCATGTGTCGATTCATTTATGACTCGCATGACTTTGATGCTTTTCCAATGCTTTGTCCTCTGAAAAGACTGATTTGGGCGGATGGCCCTCGGGTCCTCCCGTAATCCACTATGCTCTGAAGATTAGCACACAGACTATAGTCATTTGCTTTTCAAATCCCTAACTTTTTCCTGAATCGCCCTCGCGGGTTTTTGATTCACCGGGATACCCATTTTTGCCAAAGTCGCCTTTTCAAGTTTTCAACTTTGCGGGTTTACATATTTTATTTTTTTTTATCCCTAACTTTTGCCCAAACCCATTCTTTTTATGGTTCGCCGGGATGCCCCATTTTTTCCTGGATATTCTTTTTCTTTCCAGCGGGTCTCTTTTAAGAAAAGTATTTTTTAACTGTGTCTACATTCACAGGGGATGTGAAATCTTCACCATCCATGGTTGACAGTATTAAGGCTCCTTCTGAGAAGACTTTCCTTACGACATATGGACCTTCATAATTGGGAGTCCATTTGACCCTGTGATCTGTCTGTGGAGGGAGAATCTTCTTCAACACTAACTCGCCTGCCTGAAAGCTCTGAGGGCGCACCTTCTTATCAAAAGCTTTCTTCATCCTGCTCTGATACAATCGCTGTATGCAATGGATGCCAGCATCTTCTCGTCCATCAGGCTGAGCTGATTCAATCTATTCCTCATCCATTCTGCCTCATCAAGCTTGACATTAACCAGAACTCTCAAAGAAGAAATCTCGACTTCCAATGGCAGGACAGCTTCCATACCATACACTAGCGAGAAAGGGGTTTCCCCGGTTGAGGTACGTACCGAAGTACGATATCCGTGTAATGCAAAGGGAAACATCTCGTGCCAATCTTTATAGGTCACAACCATCTTTTGCACAATCTTATTTATATTTATTGGCCGCCTCGACATCGCCATTCATCTTCGGACGATAGGGAGAAGAATTGTGATGCTCAATCTTGAAACTCTGGCACAGTTCCTTCATCATCTTGTTATTCAAATTTGAAAAATTATCAGTAATGATTCTCTCGGACACTCCGTAACTATAGATGATGTCCTTCTTGATAAACCTGGCTACGACTTGTTTGGTGACGTTAGCATAAGAGGTTTTTTCAACCCACTTAATGAAATAATCAATTTCTACTAAGATGAAGCGATGTCCATTAGATGCAGCTGGCTCGATCTTGCCAATCATATCAATGCCCCACATGGAAAAGGGCCAAGGAGATGCCATGACATTCAAAGGACTCGGCGGCACATGAATTTTATCGACATAAATCTGGAATTTATGGCATTTCTTAGCATACTTGAAGCAATCAGACTCCATAGTCAACCAATAATAACCTGCCCTCAACCGTTTTCGAGACATGGCATGCCCGCCTGCATGGGTACCAAAGGCACCTTCGTGGACCTCTTCCATAAGCAGACCCTGTTTCTTTTTCGTCCACGCATCTTAGCAGCACTAAGTCAAAATTTCTTCGGTATAGTACACCATCTTGATTCAGATAGAAATTTCCAGATAACCTCCTCAAGGTCTTCTTATCCCGGACCGAAGCCCCAGGCGGATATTCTTGGTTCTTGAGAAAATTTTAGATATCATAATACCATGGCTTCCCATCTGAAGCTTCCTCTATTGCAAACACGAATGCCAGCCTATCCAGGCGTGAGATGACAATTCTTGGAGCATCATTCTAATAGTTCATCTTATACATCAAGGACAAGGTATCCAGGGCATCTGCCATCTGATTCTCCGCTCTGGGCACATGATGAAGCTCTACCCGGTCAAAGAAAGGTAGCAACCTTCTGGCATAGTTCATGTAGGGAATCAGGTTAGGCTGACGAGTCTCCCACTCTCCTTTGATCAGATTGACCACCAAAGCTGAATCACCAAGGTTTTTGATTCTCAAATCAATCGCTTCTTCAATACCCATGATACATGCTTCATATTCACCTTCGTTATTGGTGTAGGGAAAAGTTAACCTGGCAGTACATGGTATATGCGAACCATGGGGAGTGGTAATGATTGCCCCAATCCCGCTACCATATGAGTTAACAACACCGTCAAAGATCATTTGCCACTGGGAGCTTTTCTCAGGACCTTCCTCAGGTCTCGCTGTTGTTTTTCAGGACATCTCGGTGTCCGGGTTTTTACCGTTTATTTCGATATAGTCGCTAATCGATTTAATCGGCTTCCTCGCTTTTTTAGATTTTTCCCCTTATTTTCTAGAATTTTTTAATGGATTTAATTGATTTTTCTAGATATTAGATAGATTTTTTTTAATAGCTTTAATAGAGATTAATTGTTTTTAAATAGTTTTAGAGTTTTAATATCAATTTTCCTTTTTTAGATAATGGTTTTAAATTGATTTTTAATAGGAAATTCTTTTACTAGGTTTTTTTAAATAGAATTAATAGAGTTTTTTCTATTTTTTGGTTGTATAGAAATTAATAGATTTAATAGATTTTAGAAGTTATTAGATTTAATTCTTTTAGGATTTAATTAGATTAATTAAATCTTAATCTTCTTTTTAGGTGTTAATTAGAGTCTTAATTCATTGTAATTGGGTTATTAACTTTAATTAGGTTTAGAATAGTCTTAATTAGGCTTTAATTGCAGTTTTTAGTTTTTGTTAGTTTTAATTGAGTTTAATTAGGGTTAATCAGGTTCATTAGGTGTTAATCAGAGTCCAATTCGGTGGGCCATGTGGCAATTTTGGAGGCCCACAAACCCCAGGTCCAGTCCTCGCCACATGTCATCTATAAAAGGTTCCCACGCGTACGTTTCTGAGGTCCCCACTTCATCGCCATGTTATGCTCCCACAATCCACCACTTCATTCTTCATTGCCACGTTTCACACGCAGAAGCCCCCACTTCACACGTCTGCATGTAGCCACCTCATTCCACATCACTGCCGCGTGTACACTTCTCCATCCCTCTCTCCCATGCAGTAACACGCGTCCTCCCCACACTGCATGCAGAGCCCCCACGTGTCTCCCCTCCGTCTCACCGTCCCTTCACCGGCCGGCCATGCAACCGCCGCCGGAAAGTCATCGGTAACCGTTTTTCGCCGGAAATCTGAAACTCACTGATGAAGGTTCATCTTCTTCATCCGTCATGTTCATCCAAATTCCAACGGAAACTTCAAACCACGCCGGAAACTTCATGCAGGTTCATCTTTTTTCCAGAAATCGATCACACATTCATCATGCTCTGATCAAGAGCTCGCCAGAAAATCATTAGTGTTTGACTCCTCCGCTCGTGTTCATCGGAGATTTTATCAGGAACTCACAAGAACCTTCACCGATCTTGTGAGATTCGCCCAGAACGATGAACGTTCATCCATTCTCCAAGAGCCTTCAACGAACTTCATCCAGTTTTCCAGAAATCCTCAAGAACGTCATGGCGTTCTTCATGAGTTTTCCAGATCTGTGAGGATCTTCACCAACGACCTTCATCTTCCTCCAGTTCGCATCAGCGATTCCCAGAAATACTCAAGAACATGCATCCAGATCTTCGTTGCGTTCTTCGTCAAACTTCATCAACAATATCCGTTCAATCTTCATTCGAAGAACTCAACATTCAATGATCTCTGGATCTTCAACTAGGTTCTTCAGATTTTGCTCCATAGAACCTTCATCCAACTTCAAAGTTTTCCAGATCGTCGTCCAACTTCAAGATCTGTTCGAGAATCTTCAAGATCCTCCATCAATTTCTAAGACTCGCTCAAGATTTTGATCCTAGATCTCTGCACGCGATCATGGCTCGTAGCATTTCTCCAGAAATCTTCAATCACCACTCGGTCCAACATCAAGCTTCAAGAACTCTTTCAAGAACGCTAGATCGGAGTTCGTCAGATTTGCCCAGAAACATTAAGAACTCAGGCGCCTCCGTCGAAGATCCTCATCTTCTCCATCTTGTTTAGTAGTGAGGTAGAAGATTTCGTTAGGGTTTGCTTGTACAGGTTTTGGAGGGAGGTTGATCTCAGAAAGTTTGTGAGAGAGAAGAGGAAACGAGAGAGAGGCTGAGAAGAGAAGGAAACGGCGATGGAAAAGATGAACAGTGTTTAGAGGATTGAGAGATTAGGTTTTGCTGAAGCGTGGACCACGTGGCTGTCTGGTGAACTGGGCTCGTAGGCCCAAGTTGTTTTTGGCAGCACACCTCCGTCTTTTCCTTTTTTCACCCCCGTTTTGATTATTGTTTTGTTTGTTGGGCTAGGCCCAACGAAGTGCCACACATACCCCCTGTAATTCCCATCGCACCCCCTTGGTTTTTTATTATTTTCTGAATTTCTTTATGGGCTGGGCCCATAGGCTGTTTTTGCTGCATTACCCCTGGTTCTGCAGTTTGTACCCCCTCCCCTCTTATTTTAATTTCTCCCTTGTATTGGATGAATGAGTGTAATAGATATAGTTCTATTTTTTTAGGATTATAGTTTTATTTTCCTAGGATATTAATGCATAGTTTTATAGAATTTATATTCTATTATTTTTTAGCATATTATAGGGTATTATAGATTTAATATAGTTTTTCTATTTTCTTTATAGAATATATAGCTATTATCATAGATTTTTAATATAGAATAATATAGCATTTTATTTTCTATACGCATTTCCTTCATGTTTCTTAGAATATTTTCTAGTAGAATTTAATGGCTAATTTTTAGGAGTAGCATTTTATTTCCATTTGTTAGTGGATTTGTCTCCTATTTTCTCTCCTATTCTCATTTTTATCCGATTTTATCCCCGATTTTATTGTTGGTTGGCCGTGTGGCACGATTCAATTGGAGAATGATTTTCGATATCATTTCTCTGTCTTGTCTTTGACATGGATATCAATACGCTACCTCTTAGTGTTCGATTTCTCGTATAAGTCGAACCATGACGGTCTAAGCGTTACATTGTTCCTGATTCGAGCGTCATCATCAAGGATCCAGAGAGGAGAAGATTGGAATGGAGCTTGCGCGCACGTCAAGAGCTCAGGAGCTGCTTCGTTCAACATCATCGTCGTCTTATTCAAGTCTTCAGGCAACCGTCGAGTGTTGTGAGCTGTATCGTTAGATACGTAGGAAAGGACAATTGAGGAGTTTCTTCTCAATCGTCTAGGATGTCTAGTATGGTACCCTTTGGGTGACATGCGACGCATTCACTCCTACGTCTTAGGTTCTTGCGTGTGTGTCCTGAGTTCCTTCCCGTTGAGGCGTAGGCCTGCTTCCTCTTTGTTCTCGCCCCCGTGCGATCGAAACCCCTTTTCTCTCGCGTTCAGGCGATTGAGACCCCCTCTCTTGCCCCCGTGCAATCGAGATTCGTTTCCCGAACTACGTTCGCTCTGATTTCTCTGATGAGAATACGTAGGCACAATACTGATGTATTGGCGAGCCACCTTCACCTTTCCCGTTTCCCGTAGTCGAACTACGTTTGCTCTGATCTCTCGTACCAGACGAGAGTACGTAGGCATAGGATGCGACATCCTAGCGAGCGCCCTTTTCCCTTTTTCCCGTTTCCCCGTTTTAGCTGTAGTAGGCTGAACTACAGCTGCTCTGATTTTCTCTGATGAGAATATGTAGGCATAGGATGCGACATCCTAGCGAGCATACTAACAACTAACCTTTTTGTTCTCCCGCTGCCGTGCGATCGAGACTTTCCCGCTGACGACTGATGTTATCCTTTTCTCTTGCCCGAGCGCATTTGAGATCAGACCGTAGTTCTAGTTCCCATAGGTTCCCATACCTTTAAACCCAACATACTACGTCCGTTCTACCGCAAACAGGTACGCCTAAGTCTCCAATGGTCGAGCAGCGTCCACCTAACTGCTAGAATGCGTATGCTAGTATCGTCAATCCTTTCTCTCACCCCCGTGTGACCGAGAACACCCCTGTCTAGCCGTAGTTAGCCTGAACTACGTCATGCTCTGATTTCTCTGACGAGAATATGTAGGCACAAGACGCGACATCTTGTCGAGCAAAATTCCCCCGTAGTTTCCCGAACTACGTTGACTCTGATTTCTCATTCTCTGATGAGAATGCGTAGGCATAGAGTATGACGCTCTATCGAGTCAGTTTCTTTCCGTTTAGATCTAGCAGCTGTAGATCCCGTCGAGTACGACGGACGTGAGGGGTGCTAATACCTTCCCCTTGCGTAACCGACTCCCGAACCCAGACAATGGTTGCGATGACCTTGTCTTATACCTTTTCGTCAGGTTTTTCCGATCGTTTCCTTTCCCGCTCCGAGGGATAAATAACGAAAGGTGGCGACTCTTCTGTTTCGCCGGCACCTTATTTTCGCGGAAGCGACAACTGGCGACTCTGCTGGGGACTCCAACGGTTCCCAGCTACTGAGGACTACGATGGTTCCTTATGCATGTGGGATCCAACGTCCCTTGAGAGAGTCAGTCCTAGCGCTTGTTTGCGTGTCTGTGGGTGTTTATTTTTGTGTTGTATATTACTGATGTATTTACATTTCCCGCACTATATTATTATTATCTGTTGCTATTGTGCTGTTGTGGGATGGGAGCTCTGATGAGTGAGAAGCCAGACCCAGGCTTGAGTGCACCTTAGAATTAGTTGTGGAAATTATTGGGCGCGCACTTGCTTGGCAGGCGCTAGTGTCTCATGAAATCCACGCTCAGACGAGGTTCTCCCGGTTGGCTTCTTTTTCAACCCTTTGGGTTGAGGGGGTTGTTGGTTTGGAGGATTGTCGACTCTGGGGACCGATCATTTGGAATTCAGCCGAGTGAGGCCGCTTCAGGAGACGGTGATGCCACATCTTCTGGGTATCGTATCACCCTCTTGAAAGTCTGTGACGCTGATGACCGCATAGGATGCCGAACTTGTGTCAGTTTAGGTCCATACCCGTGAGTGGGAGGGTTTTTGCAGGAAACTTGACTTCCAGCCTACCCGGTATTTTGGTTTTCTCTCGTCAGAGCAGACTTATCTCGTCAGCAGCGCAGCAGTAATCAGAGCTTTGTGGGGGCTGTGATCCCGTGTTTGCTGCATCTTGCATTGCATTTGCATGAACATTCCTGCATCATATTTCATGCCATGCTCCAGCTAGTCAGAGCTCTTATCCAGCCGTTGTTTTGATTCTGAAGGTGAGTGTTGAAGACGACCAAGGGGTTGAAGCAGATTTGAGCAGAATCAAGCAGTGAAGTCAGTTGAAAGTTGTTGGTAGCTATGTCAGAGAGCGACTTCCAGTTTGTTGATACCTTGTCAGGTTTCACAATGACGTCCAATCCTTTGTATGGTTCTATGCATGACGAAGACTTCCCGCAAGTGAACAACCTTACTGCAACTCGACTTGTACAGCCTTCTGTGAAGACCAAGATCTACGTGAGCAGTTTGTTGTCCGAAGTGAACGTTCTCCTTTTGTAGATATCTCAGACTATCAGGGTGTTGTTTTCCCTGTGCCACATCCCAGAAGAGAGGTCCCGATAGCAAAGACTGAAGACCCATTAGCTCTCGTGTATGCTAAAAGGTTTCGTGCGTTGGACGAAAGATTCAAAGCCTTGAAAGGTAAAGACGCTGTTAACCCTAATGTTGCAGACATGTGTCTGGTTTCTGGCCTAGTGTTACCTCCGAAGTTCAGAGCGCCGAGGTTTGAAAAGTACAAAGGAGATAGTTGCCCGAAGCAACATTTGGTGATGTTCTGCCGAAGAATGACTTCATTTGTGCATAACGACAAGTTGATGATTCACTGCTTTCAAGATAGTCTGACTGGGGCACCTCTGAGTTGGTATATGCAGTTAGAGAGTAATCAGATCCGATCATGGGTGGATTTAGCCAATGCTTTTCTAAAACAGTATGACTACAATCTTGATGAAGCTCCTAGTCGCATGCAGCTGCAAGAATTGTCTCAAGGGGACAATGAACCTTTCAGGAAGTATGTTCAGAGATGGAGAGAATTTGCTGTTAGAGTGCAACCACCGCTTCTAGACCGAGAGTTAAAAGGCATGTTCGTAAACTCCTTGCACAGCCCGTACTTTGAAAGAATGCTTGGAAAGGCACCAAATTTCTCTAAATTGGTAAGGGCAGGAGAACGCATCGAGTATGGTGTAAAGACTGGAAGAATCCAGAATGTTTCGGGCGATCAGGCTAGTGAAATTGAATCTCTCTATAGTTTTCAAGCTAAAGATGAAACTATGGTCAATGCAATCATGAATGATGTTGGGTATCCTCAAGGCGAATCGGTGAAATCTGTTGGTCCTTCGTCTTCTCAGCGGTCGGTATCCTCCGTGTCTCGTTATTCTGGACAGACAATTGTGCCTGGGGCACCACATCGGGAACCTTATGTCACTCCTCTTGCGAATCCACGAGCCCGTGGCCGAGGTGATCAGAATCAGCTTCAGAATCAAAACCGACCTCGTAACAACTTGGAACGAAGGAATGCTCCTTCTCATCCAGTGTCTGTGCCGTATAGCCAGATTCTGCCACAGTTGATTCAGAATTCTTTGGTGGAACCTAAAGCTCTTAAGCCTGTGCCTGAGCCTTACCCTCCTGGGTACAATCCCCATGCGCAGTGTGGATACCATGGTAGATCCCCGGGGCATTCAACCGAATATTGCAAAGCTTTTCAGGAAAAAGTGCAACAATTGATCGACAAAGGGTGCATTTCCTTTCCAGAAGGAGTTTTGGTTGTGCGTGACAACCTCTCAGCTGTCTGAGCTCGCAGATTCAGAGGTTTTCCAGAGACCAGTGGTCCAGACGGGCAGACGTCCTCAGCATTGGCAGTCCTCAGACTTTTTATCATTTGCATTTGTAGTTTCTTTTTTGTTAGTTACTACACGCTGTTAAACATTATTTGTTTCGAATGGTAATGTTGATAAAGTGACTATGCATTTTTCTGAATTAATCATGTCGCTGTCGCTCATTTACTGCATTGCACTGACACTTTCATTTTATTCACTCCACTTTATCACTATGATTAGCAAAGATTGGAGGGAGGATGACGAAACTGAATACTCATAACCGATGATCGTATGCTTTCAGATAAAACCTTGCCGATGACGTACAAGGCATTGTTTCAAATCCCCTAAACACTGGAGATATAAGGAGAGAATCCCTTGTTAACCACTTCGACCCGAGAAGTAGGAGTTTTTTTTCCAGACTTTTTAAACCCTCTCATCTTAACCCGGGGCAGGGTAGTTGTCAGTTAGCTTGATCGAGCGTTCAAGTCTTATAGAGGAGTGTTGCCTTTCGAGGACCAATTACATCATTTTTCCCCAGAGGTCGTACCTCGTCAACCACAATGGTTAAACCTCACCAATCAGGAGTGAGACAGTTATAAACCTCTCGGATGAATTCGGACAGCCAGTGTCACACGACTGTGTTCCAAAAGGAAAAAGAAAGAATAAGAAATCCCGCTAAGTAAAAAGAAAAGAAAAGATGGAAAGCAAATACTTAGGCAAAAATCAGGGCATCCCGCTGGACTTCAAAAGAAAAATCGAAGGGAACTCTGAAGAGTCAGTCCAGGCAAAAATTAGGGAATCAAAAGAATGAAAAAGAAAGGATATAAAAAGAAAAATCCTCGAACAAGGACAAAGTCGTGTAGATACAGACACCGAAACGAAAAGGAGTAACTGTCACTCCGAAAACCTTGTGAGTTCTTTAACCACTGTTCCCAACATTCAACATACCTCTCGAAGAGGCGAGCGCTTGAACCAAGTTAACTGAGCTTTAGGATCGGAGATCATCACGCAGAAGGGGTGGGTACAAATCATAATTTGAGCCAAATATCCTTTGTTTCACGAACCGTGAACCCGACCACGATACAACCCTTAAAAGACCTAATTGAGGCAGGGTTTATTCTGAAAGCGCATTACGATAAGGTTGAGTAACCTGACTCCTACATGATTTGCTAATCATATCCTTGTTGTGTTTTTCACTGATTGAATCAGTACTACGTTTGAACTGTTGGTTCATTCGTCACTCACTATCATGACACATAAATGAGTGACAGTACATTTTTCAAAATCTGCATGAACACTGCATTAAAATTACCATTCGTGAATAAACAATTTTAATTGCAGGTCAGTAGTTGATATGAAGGAATTCCAACAGGGAATAGTCAATCAGGACTGAATCGTAGCAGTCTGGATCAGAGTGGTATACTGTGAAACCCTGTGAGTGGGGCATTGACTTCCAGTGAGTTTGGAATCAGTCAGTCTGAGGACAAGTCCCTAAGCATCGGTTGATTATTGGACAGTTTGTTCGAGAAGCAGTTGATCAGAAGTGGATCTTCTCGAGACCCATTCAGGGGCAGCTATCCAGAACTCTTGTGATTTGAGGGCAGATCCCTCCAGTGTTCAATCAGGGCAGGTTAAGTCGCTCAACGCTCGTTCAGGGGCAAGCTACTTCAGAAGTATATTGAAACTAACCATGCTGAGAGTTGGTTAATATAGGATGAATCCTTCCATTGTACAGATATTGGGGCAAGCCATCTGAATATTGTCTCGTTGCCAGCTGCTTTCTGTTCAGAATGAATTTTCCCAAGAGCCGGATTGGGGCAAGTTGAATTGCACTGGGGCAAGGTGTTCAAATGAGTTTTTTCACCCTAGCAAGAGTTGAGTGTCGGGGAATCGTGTCATTACCCTACCAAAAAACCTGAACCTTCTGAAGAAGTCTTGCTGCCATTGGATTGTTATCCTACAGCCTAACTTGTTACTTGGCAGAACCTTGTAACCAAATCGTTTTAAAGTCCAGTTCTCGTCTGGAAAACTGGAGATCAGTTCTCGTCTGAAATCCAAACCAGAAACCAGCCCTGTCTGGTCACCTTTTCTTTAACCTATTGTTCAACCAGTTCTCGTCTGGCCAACGCAGTTTTAAAGCCCAGTTCTCGTCTGGCAAACCAGAAATCAGTTCCCGTTTGATATCCAAACCTGGAAGCCAGTTCTCGTCTGACAACCTAACATATCTTGCCATCAGTTCTCGTCTGATAGTCCACCTCGAATGCTAGTTCTCGTCTAGTATTTCCCTTTCAAATCCACTTTTGTTGGTAACCAGAAATAAATTCCTATCACCATAAACTCATCCCTAAACCAGAAAAAGCCTAAACATATCCGACACGATGATTCCTAGTGACTCGTATGTTGTCACATTCTCCGACACAAGGCTCGAGTGATCCTAGCTCCATGATTGGTATTCTGTATTCCCTGTGTTGATGTTGTTGAATCAGGATTATTTTCTCAGCAGAGACGTACGGTTTGAGATCGTTTCCCCTGAGCAGTTTGAGATTGCAGCAGGTTGAGATGGCATTTATCTCTTATCAGAGTATGATCAAGATTATCCTCAGCAGGGCGAGATTGATATCCCCGGCAGAGTATGGCCATCCCAAGCATCGAATTTGATTAGCCTGATGTGCTATTTTCCCAAGTGGGTTGAGACTGAAGCTCTCCCTGACCGGCAGATTTGGGTTTATTTCCCCAGCAGTGGGACTGATGCAATGTTGTATCCCCCCAGAGTCCAAGTTTGACTCCTTTCCCCTCTGAGTCCAGGTCATTGACTCATTCCTCAAGCAAAGGTCGACGGTGATTCCCTCACTGAGTAATCTCCAGACGAGTAGATTTTGATGTCAGACAGGGAAGAGTTATTGCTCAGCAGATTGTTGTGTACCCTATAAGGACTTAGGGTGTTCTAAAAGGACCGTTCAGGTTTTTTTCCTCAGTGGAGTGAGATTCAATTTCAGTGATCGATTGTTATCTTCCGCAGTCGCCAGAGGTGTATCCTTGATAGGATCAGTACATCTCCAACAGAGTTGTACAATGAGAAGCTAAGGATTGATTTCCCCAGCAGTGTTGATACACATGTATTCCTCATCAGACTCGATAGTCCAGCAGGTGTTACCCAGAAGGGTCAGTCTCCGTAAGGCGTATGCAAGATTACCCTCAGCAGATCAGGATTGATATCCCTGATAGAGTGTAGCAGCATCTCCCTGCAGAGTCTGAATGCGGGACCAGGAGCATTGATATGTATCCCCAAGCAGAGGAGAGTCTCTCCCCAATCAGATGTATCCTGAAGGATCACCATCTCCCCAGCTGAGTCAGGCGTCGAAGCGTGTGTTTATCCCCCAGCACCGGGTCACAAGTGCAGATCTCGTAAAAGACTACTCGCAAGTTCAGCAATTGATAGTTCTAGACTGAAGTCTCCAGCGGAATTGAAATTCCCCACAGAGTTGTAATTCCCCTGTAAGCAGGACGATTCCTTTTTCCCCAGCCGAGTTTACAGTTCCCCAAGAGAGTCGAGTCTTGGAAAGCGGTTTGGGCCATGATTGATTTTCCCCAGTAGAGTATTGAATGGCTGGTGCTGTATTTCCCCACCGGAGTCATTACCTCCAGGAAAGTTTAGCCGCGAGGGCCGTGCAATTTATTTCTGCGATCGACATCGTTTTCCTCAGCAATTGTGGTTTGAATACCCAGATGAGCAGGTTCATGTTCTCGTAGAGCTTTATTCCCCTGCAGCAGTCGACTGAAGTTTGTTTCCCCGGGCGGAGTCCAATTGAGATTGGTGTGACTTCTTCTCCTTGACAGGAGGCTTCTCCCTTCAGCATTTATTTTGCTGACGGGGCCATAGCATTTTGCATGATCGCATAGCATTTCCCTGAAAACGCGTAGCACTTCCACCGTGTGGAGCATTGCACCATTGTCGAACATATGCATATGAAACATGAGCCAGGTCGCCACCGTTCTTGTTTTGCAGATGTTCCCCAGCAAAGTCGTTCGCCCAAGATGATTCTTGAATTCCCCAGCGAAGTGGTGTGCGTAAGATGATTCTTAAAATCCCCAGTGAATTCGACAAAGTTGGTTGCTCCAGTTGATGCTTAGAGTCTCCAGTAGAGCGTTTGCTCAGGATGATTCCCGAAATCTCCAGCATAGTTATTGGTTCAGGATGATTCTTGAAGTCTTCGACGGAGTTATTTGTCCAAGATGATTCTTGATTTCTTCAGCAGCGATGATTCAGTCAGAATGATTTCTGAATACCCCGAAGCAGAGTTACTTGATAGTTCTCCAGAATCCCCAGCGGAGGTGCGTCATCCCCAGCAGGTTGTAAACATAGAAGTTGAACTTTCCTTGGAAGACTTGATGATTGAAGTCTGGCAGCGGTGCCGAAACCCCAGACTTGCTGATGAAGTCCAACGGTATTGACGAAGTAGTTCTCTCAGCTGATGCGGAGTGCCTGACGGTAAAAGATTGTATATCCTTATTTGGTTCATGATTGACCCAGAATTCTATTCCCGACCTACTGACGAAGTCCGGCTGACGCCCGAAAAATCCCTTTGAATGCCTGACGGTATGATTAGCTTGATTGTTTAAAAGTTCCCAATGACCTGATGAGTCCCGAGGAGTCCTACTGCCTGACGGCATGATCAACCATCCATTACCAGTTACCGTGTAACCAGTGACCCCTTGATGAATTGAGGATGAATATCTACAGCAAAATCAGACGATCATCCTGACGGAGATTTGGAATCAGACTTTTCACCGGTTACCGTGTGACCATTTCCCCAGTAGAGTTGTCGTGCAACTGTTATGCTCAGTTTTGAAGATGTTCCTACCAATCAGAGTATCGTTTACCTGTGAGGTTGTCCAATCACCCATTACCGTGTAACCAGTGATCCCTCGATGACTTGAGGACGCGATGATATCGGATAAATCAGAGAATCATCCTGACGGAGGTTCAGATCAGTATTTCTCCAACTAGTTGTCGTGCAGCTATGATTTCAGCTTTCGAAGATTTGTTCCCATCAGAGTACCGTGTACTTGTGTAGTTGGCAAATTTCCGGGTTCTTTGGTATTCAACCGTCTTCTACCTTTGAATGATTGAAAGTTGTTCGCTCGTCAACCCTTCAGGTCCAAGCCGTTTGAATAGGGGCAGCTGTTGCACCCCAAAATTTGACCAACTACTTATCGCAATTGGGCTCATGTTTCGACTCATTTCATTTTGCATTTGCATACCACGTACATTGCATTTTTTTCCAGTTAGATTGACTTTATCGGGATTACAGCCCTCTGATCGCGCTTCAGGCATTTCAGGCCAATACGAGGACGTATTTTGAGAATTGATGCTCGTTCCCTATGTTTTCAGCTCTCACTGTTGTTTTTCAGGACATCTCGGTGTCCGGGTTTTTACCGTTTATTTCGATATAGTCGCTAATCGATTTAATCGGCTTCCTCGCTTTTTTTAGATTTTTCCCCTTATTTTCTAGAATTTTTTAATGGATTTAATTGATTTTTCTAGATATTAGATAGATTTTTTTTAATAGCTTTAATAGAGATTAATTATTTTTAAATAGTTTTAGAGTTTTAATATCAATTTTCCTTTTTTAGATAATGGTTTTAAATTGATTTTTAATAGGAAATTCTTTTACTAGGTTTTTTTAAATAGAATTAATAGAGTTTTTTCTATTTTTTGGTTGTATAGAAATTAATAGATTTAATAGATTTTAGAAGTTATTAGATTTAATTCTTTTAGGATTTAATTAGATTAATTAAATCTTAATCTTCTTTTTAGGTGTTAATTAGAGTCTTAATTCATTGTAATTGGGTTATTAGCTTTAATTAGGTTTAGAATAGTCTTAATTAGGCTTTAATTGCAGTTTTTAGTTTTCGTTAGTTTTAATTGAGTTTAATTAGGGTTAATCAGGTTCATTAGGTGTTAATCAGAGTCCAATTCGGTGGGCCATGTGGCAATTTTGGAGGCCCACAAACCCCAGGTCCAGTCCTCGCCACATGTCATCTATAAAAGGTTCCCACGCGTACGTTTCTGAGGTCCCCACTTCATCGCCACGTTACGCTCCCACAATCCACCACTTCATTCTTCATTGCCACGTTTCATACACAGAAGCCTCCACTTCACACTTCTGCATGTAGCCACCTCATTCCACATCATTGCCGCGTGTACACTTCTCCATCCCTCTCTCCCATGCAGTAACACGCGTCCTCCCCACACTGCATGCAGAGCCCCCACGTGTCTCCCCTCCGTCTCACTGTCCCTTCACCGGCCGGCCATGCAACCTCCGCCGGAAAGTCACCAGTAACCGTTTTTCGCCGGAAATCTGAAACTCACTGATGAAGGTTCATCTTCTTCATCCGTCATGTTCATCCAAATTCCACCGGAAACTTCAAACTACGCCGGAAACTTCATGCAAGTTCATCTTTTTTCCAGAAACCGAACACACATTCATCATGCTCCGATCAAGAGCTCGCCAGAAAATCATTAGTGTTTGACTCCTCCACTCGTGTTCATCGGAGATTTTATCAGGAACTCACAAGAACCTTCACCGATCTTGTGAGATTCGCCCAGAACGATGAACGTTCATCCATTCTCCAAGAGCCTTCAACGAACTTCATCCAGTTTTCCAGAAATCCTCAAGAACGTCATGGCGTTCTTCATGAGTTTTCCAAATCTGTGAGGATCTTCACCAACGACCTTCATCTTCCTCCAGTTCTCATCAGCGATTCCCAGAAATACTCAAGAACATGCATCCAGATCTTCGTTGCGTTCTTCGTCAAACTTCATCAACAATATCCGTTCAATCTTCATTCGAAGAACTCAACATTCAATGATCTCTGGATCTTCAACTAGGTTCTTCAGATTTTTCTCCATAGAACCTTCATCCAACTTCAAAGTTTTCCAGATCGTCGTCCAACTTCAAGATCTGTTCGAGAATCTTCAAGATCCTCCATCAGTTTCTAAGACTCGCTCAAGATTTTGATCCTAGATCTATGCACGCGATCATGGCTCGTAGCATTTCTCTAGAAATCTTAAATCACCGCTCAGTCCAACATCAAGCTTCAAGAACTCTTTCAAGAACGCTCGACCGGAGTTCGTCAGATTTGCCCAGACACATTAAGAACTCAGGCGCCTCCGTCGAAGATCCTCATCTTCTCCATCTTGTTTAGTAGTGAGGTAGAAGATTTCGTTAGGGTTTGCTTGTACAGGTTTTGGAGGGAGGTTGATCTCAGAAAGTTTGTGAGAGAGAAGAGGAAACGAGAGAGAGTCTGAGAAGAGAAGGAAACAGCAATGGAAAAGATGAACAGTGTTTAGAGGATTGAGAGATTAGGTTTTGCTGAAGCGTGGACCACGTGGATGTCTGGTGAACTGGGCTCATAGGCCCAAGTTGTTTTTGGCAGCACACCTCCGTCTTTTCCTTTTTTCACCCCCGTTTTGATTATTGTTTTGTTTGTTGGGCTAGGCCCAACGAAGTGCCACACATACCCCCTGTAATTCCCATCGCACCCCCTTGGTTTTTTATTATTTTCTGAATTTCTTTATGGGTTGGGCCCATAGGCTGTTTTTGCTGCATTACCCCTGGTTCTGCAGTTTGTACCCCCTCCCCTCTTATTTTAATTTCTCCCTTGTATTGAATGAATGAGTGTAATAGATATAGTTCTATTTTTTTACGATTATAGTTTTATTTTCCTAGGATATTAATGCATAGTTTTATAGAATTTATATTCTATTATTTTTTAGCATATTATAGGGTATTATAGATTTAATATAGTTTTTCTATTTTCTTTATAGAATATATAGCTATTATCATAGATTTTTAATATAGAATAATATAGCATTTTATTTTCTATACGCATTTCCTTCATGTTTCTTAGAATATTTTCTAGTAGAATTTAATGGCTAATTTTTAGGAGTAGCATTTTATTTCCATTTGTTAGTGGATTTGTCTCCTATTTTCTCTCCTATTCTCATTTCTATCCGATTTTATCCCCGATTTTATTGTTGGCTGGCCGTGTGGCACGATTCAATTGGAGAATGATTTTCGATATCATTTCTCTATCTTGTCTTTGACACGGATATCAATACGCTACCTCTTAGTGTTCGATTTCTCGTATAAGTCGAACCATGACGGTCTAAGCGTTATATTGTTCTTGATTCGAGCGTCATCATCAAGGATCCAGAGAGGAGAAGATTGGAATGGAGCTTGCGCGCACGTCAGGAGCCCAGGAGCTGCTTCGTTCAACATTATCATCGTCTTATTCAAGTCTTCAGGCAACCGTCGAGTGTTGTGAGCTATATCATTAGATACGTAGGAAAGGACAGTTGAGGAGTTTCTTCTCAATCGTCTAGGATGTCTAGTATGGTACCCTTTGGGTGACATGCGACGCATTCGCTCCTACGTCTTAGGTTCTTGCGTGTGTGTCCCGAGTTCCTTCCTGTTGAGGCGTAGGCCTGCTTCCTCTTTGTTCTCGCCCCCGTGCGATCGAAACCCCTTTTCTCTCGCGTTCAGGCGATTGAGACCCCCTCTCTTGCCCCCGTGCAATCGAGATTCGTTTCCCGAACTACGTTCGCTCTGATTTCTCTGATGAGAATACGTAGGCACAATACTGATGTATTGGCGAGCCACCTTCACCTTTTCCGTTTCCCGTAGTCGAACTACGTTTGCTCTGATCTCTCGTACCAGACGAGAGTACGTAGGCATAGGATGCGACATCCTAGCGAGCGCCCTTTTCCCTTTTTCCCGTTTCCCCGTTTTAGCTGTAGTAGGCTGAACTACAGCTGCTCTGATTTTCTCTGATGAGAATATGTAGGCATAGGATGCGACATCCTAGCAAGCACACTAACAACTAACCTTTTTGTTCTCCCACTGCCGTGCGATCGAGACTTTCCCGCTGACGACTGATGTTATCCTTTTCTCTTGCCCGAGCGCATTTGAGACCAGACCGTAGTTCTAGTTCCCACAGGTTCCCATACCTTTAAACCCGACATACTACGTTCGTTCTACCGCAAACAGGTACGCCTAAGTCTCCAATGGTCGAGCAGCATCCACCTAACTGCTAGAATGCGTACGCTAGTATCGTCAATCCTTTCTCTCACCCCCGTGTGACCGAGAACACCCCTGTCTAGCCGTAGTTAGCCTGAACTACGTCATGCTCTGATTTCTCTGACGAGAATACGTAGGCACAAGACGCGACATCTTGCTGAGCAAAATTCCCCCGTAGTTTCCCGAACTACGTTGACTCTGATTTCTCATTCTCTGATGAGAATACGTAGGCATAGAGTGTGACGCTCTATCAAGTCAGTTTCTTTCCGTTTAGATCTAGCAGTCGTAGATAGATTATTTTTCACCCGTAGACAAACCAACAAGCGTGGATCCCGTCGAGTACGATGGACGTGAGGGGTGTTAATACCTTCCCCTTGCGTAACCGACTCCTGAACCCAGACAATGGTTGCGATGACCTTGTCTTATACCTTTTCGTTAGGTTTTTCCGATCGTTTCCTTTCCCGCTCCGAGGGATAAATAACGAAAGGTGGCGACTCTTCTGTTTTGCCGGCACCTTATTTTCGCGGAAGTGACAGTAGCCTGGAGAGCTCTTCAGGCAGGTCCTCGTCTTCTTCAATCTATTCTTCATCCTAAAAGATTGGATTATCAAAGTCATACTGAGTCATAGACGAGTCTGAGTCGGTGGCCTCTGCAATGTGAAACTTGCAATGATGATGATTTAATGCTTAAAATGATATGCAAACAAGCACAAACCACATTGCGATTTTATTGTTAAAATAAAAACAAGAAAAACAGAGATCACAATATTTGAATGCAAGAAAAATGCCCTTTGATTAATGATAAAACGAATGTTCAAACATAAAATATAAAGCCCTTCAGACAAAGACCACTATGTTCCAGGTAGAACATAGGGCTGCATATAATCAAGAAAAACAAATCATTACTCTTCGTTAGTCACTTGGATGACTTCCTTAATGGTCCATTTGTTCAAGCTCTGACCAGGAATACATGGCCGGATCCATGCATCCATGTCGCAATCACTATCCCCTTCTTTGTTGGATACGATATTGATCTGATCAAAAATCACCCCACCACTAGTGAATTGGACTGGTCCCCTGTAGCGTGGAGCGCTATGTGAAGAGGAAGAAGATGGGTTGTACCCAGTCCAAACTTGTCTTGTTTATTGGGGATGCTCAAAACTTGCACCCATCCCTGAGATGCTCTAGACTTCACCATCACATGTGCTTCCTTAAAAGACGACATAGCAACCTCAGGCACACTGCCCACAACTGGCTCCTTCTCCTTAATCTACACGGTTTCGAAAGCTTGACACAACGTTTCGTGAATCTCACCGTCAATCTCTACATATTTGAATGAAGACAAATGGCTTATCATAATATCCTCTTCACCACAAACAGTAAAAGTGTTACCGCCCACCATATATTTCAGCTTTTGATGTAGAGTTGACGTCACAACTCCCGCTGAATGAATCCAAGATCGTCCCAACAAGCAACTATATGCCGACTGAATATCCATAATGTAAAACACTGCATTGAAAACCTCTGTTCCAACCTGGATTGGAAGAGTCCCTTCTCCAAAAACGGTCCTTCTTGTCCCATCAAATGCTCGTACGACCAAATCACTTGGGGTGCACGTTATTCCTCGGATGTCTAGCTTCATCAAAGCTTTCTTGGGTAGCACATTAAGTGATGACCAAGTGTCCACCAACCCATGTGACAGTACAGCCCCTCTGCATTCAATGGAGATATGCAGCGTGTGATTATGGCCTCTTCCTTTGGGCATCAAATCAAGATATGTAAATCTCAGCCCATTCCCGGTGTTGACGTGTGCCACCACTCCTTCTAACTAATTCACAGAAATTTCCTGTGGCACGTACGCGGTATTCAGAATCCTTAACAAGGCATTCCAATGTGCCTTAGAGCACAAAAGTATAGATAAGATTGAAATCTTCGACGGGGTTTATTGCAAGTGGTATACAATCTTATAATCACTTTTCCTGATCAAGCGCATAAACTCTTCCGCATCTTTCAACAAAGTTTCTTTCTCTCCACTCTGAGAACTCTCTTCAACCACAACTTTTCCTTATCCCTTATCGGTCCTTTCAACATTCGTTTTCGAAGATGAAAATACTTTTCCGCTTCTGGTTACTCCCCCAGTTCCTACCAAATTATCAACAGAATCCAACGGCAAACTCTTCATTTCCTGTTTCTGACCATTGCAATATATCTCAGCCCCATAATTCCATGGGATCGCCTTGGTGCTTTCGTAGGGTACTGACCCTGCTTTAGTGATTATTATGGTGGGCGGCCTTGGCGGTGCAGAAATAGTGATTATTTTGTAAGGAATGGAAATTGTAGCCACTTCATCCTTCTCTTCAGCAATTACTTTCTCTCTTTTCTCTTTTGAAACTCTGTCAAACTGCAGAACACCTTCATCCATCAATCTTTGAACATGACTCTTCAATTTATCGCATCCCTCAGGATGGGTTAAACAACTTGTACAGTCTCTATCACAATCGGGAAATACTCCTCCACTCAAGAACTTATCCTTCACAAAACTCAATGGAGTTTTCAGTTCTTCAACATCAATCACCAAATTCAAACCTTCCTCTTCAGCAATGGCATTTACCCCAGCCGCTCCATGATTTGGCATGGGATTTTGCACAACGTTAGGCGCGTCATGTGAAAAATTGATAGCTTTACTATCGATAAGGTCTTGTACCTTATGCTTGAAGGCTTTACAATTATCAATATTATAGCCTGGAGCACCGGAATGAAAGTCGCACCTGACATTAGCATCATACCTTGGGGGTGGTGCGCCGGTTAAAGGAGCCAAGGTCCTCTTTTGGATCAATTGTAATTGCATCAAATGTTGTAGTAACTGTGAGTAAGGCATCGACGGTGCATCAAATTGTATGTTCACTGCTCTTCCCCGATCTTGGAATCGTCGCGGAGCATAATTTTGTTGTTGTGGTGGTGGTGGTGCAGCTGGGATTGTAATGCTTGCAACCTGAGGTTGCTATTGACGATATTGTTGATTTCTATTCTTATTTCTGCTTCGGAAACCTGATACTGCATTTATCTCCCCCTCTCTCTTCTTATTGCCAAAACTTTTCCTACCTCCTCTAGCTGAAGATCCTTCTCAGGCCTGTATCTTCCTCAATTTGATTCGATTTTCAACCCGCTCGCCTGTAATGATCAAGTCTGAAAAACTGCCCGACATATTGCCTATGAGTTTCTCATAATACACTCTTGGCAGTGTAGCAACAAACATGTCAATCAGCTCTCTCTCCACCATAGGAGGTTGAACTCTCGCTGCCAGCTCGCGCCATCTTTGGGCGTATTCCTTGAAACCTTCATTACTCCTCTGTGACAAGTTCTGCAACTGTACCCTGTTTGGTGCCAAATCGTTGTTATACTGATAATGTCTGACAAAAGCTTCAGCCAGATCTCTCCAACTCCTGATGTTAACTGGCTCTAAACCCATATACCATTCCAGGGATGAACCAGAAAGACTATCCTGGAAGAAATGCATGAGCAGGTTCTCATCGTCTGAGTATGCAAACATCTTTCAGTAATAAGAGTAGGGATGCACCCTAGGACAAGTTGTCCCCTTATACTTATCGAAGTCTGGAACCTTAAACTTCTGAGGAATCTTCAGGTCTGGGATCAGCTCCAAATTTGACATATCTAACCCCAAGGAGTTCTGATTTTCAAAATCCTTCATCTTTTCCTCTATCAACTTAAACCTTCTGTCTGCGTCAGACTGAAGCACTTTATAGCCCCGAATCCCATCACACTGACAACTTGATTTCTTTCATTAAATATTTCTGCACATCCTTCATGGGAATTAACCCCTTTTCTAATTTCCTCCATTCCAATGCATAACTTTTCACCAGGATTTAAGGATTCAACCAAAAACGCCCCCTCGTAGCCTCATCAACATACATGTGACTGTCTACATTGTCTTTTTCGTTTCCAACTCCCATATCTTTAGGTCTTACATTGCCTCCTTCATAGTTATCCCACTGCTCAAGACTCTTTATCTTCGTACTTTTGTCATCTCCTTCAGTTGACTCGCTTCATGTGTCGTCTTCATCCTCTGATTCAATCACTTTTGAATCACTTTACTCTGGTCCTACACGAGGAATAACCAATCATTTTGGATCATGACGGTCCTCAACTAGTGTTGAAATAGTATTAGTATGGGTTTTTGTTATCGTATCCACAAGGATTGTGTCATATTACTGTTATTCTAAAGCTAGAACTATTTTAAACATAGAACATAAAAGGTGTTTGTTTTGGTTTCGTAATGCAACAATTGCATAAAAAGTTTAATCAACGGTAAAAGTTTCAGTTTTAAATCGATTGATAAAAACATGTCAAGATTAGGGCTCGATAATCCATTTCATACGTATTTTCTTAACAAAGCATGTGAACTCATTAACAATAAATATAATCACATATCCTCTCAAGATGTTTCATCTCTAAAACAAATTGTGAGTTTTATCATATTGATCATTAGATGACCTCTCAACCTAATTATCAATATGATAACATTAAAAGATTGATATTAGTAAATATCAACTCATAAAACTATCTCTAGACTTTGTTTATTGAAAGATGAAAAAGTTAGGTCAATAGTTAAAACATATCTCTCAATAATGATCCAACACAAATATTACATAAAAATGAGCTTTTTCACCATATATTCATCATCAACTTGTTCACATACAAAATATCAAGAGAAATACATACAAAAGTTAGGATTATCTACCACTAATCTTAACACAAAAGTAACTTGGATACCCATAACCATGGTAGCTTGCTTCACATGTTTCGAGACGAGATGAATGAGAATCCACGTCGAAGAAACGAACTCGGATGTGAGTTTAGCTTCTATGTGTAAAATCTCACTCTTTGGCGAAGAAATCTCAGAAAATCAGGTTTTGGTGTGTAAACGTAGGTTATGATCCCCAAAAATGATCAAAAGTACTTATATAGTACATTCAAGATCTGTGATGTTTGCACTGTGAATAGATTATTCGGCTACCAAACATCAAATTTGGCACCTGATATACCTCTGCGCAGTTAAACCGCCTCTAAGACAACTTTGAAGTTCACCGTGCGAATGATTATTCGCCTAGCAAACTACTTCGACTACAAGTTCGCATATTGAACTTATGACCCTTTAGCTACTGCCTCAAGTTTGGGATGCTTCGCTAGCTCTTCGTTGACACATTGCCACAACGAACCTTCGCTGGCTTGTTGTCCCAGCAAACTTACAGACCTTTTTCTACTTCCTCAAGTCTAGGAGCTTTTGTTGGTTCTTTTCCAGTTGTTCGCAATGCAAACATTCACTAGCAAGTTCTCTCAGCGATCTTACTGATATTCTTCTCTTCCTTTAACAACCTTGTTCATTTTTCTTGTATCTCACACTTTGATGATTTAATGCCTACTTTCTGCATAATAACACACAAATCAAAGGTACCAAAGGTATTTTCAAACAATTGAAGAATGACAAACTTTCAAGTAGTAATTTCAATAAATCAAGACAACAAAGTTAAAAAATGCCAATTATAAATGATTAATTTAAAGCAATATTGGCATCTAACAAACTCTCCCCAACAAACTCTTTTCTTTTTCTCAAGCAAAGTATGTCTCTCATTGAAAACAAGAGGATTTGCTCAAGCATTTAATTCAACCAAGAATGGATTTATGGCTCAAATAAACAACAAATGTACACAAGCAATGATTACAACTTCCTATAATTGAACAATACAAAAGAATTTAGTTCTTAAAAAAATATCAAACAATTCTTCAAGTGACAACTAAATTATTATGCTCGAATCACTCTAACACTTCTCTTCAAAAAAGAATTAAAGGAAATACGCACTTATAAACGCGGGGTAATTTCATTCACCTGACAAATGATGCAAATACAAACTAATTCATACAATATTTAAATGATCAATAAAGAGATTATGGAAGCAAGCAGATCACTAAGGTCTTCAAGGGTTGAAGCATGGCTAGGTTCACAACAAAGGGAAATTTATAGCGCTATTGAATCAGAGTTGCCAATGCAAAAGAAACATTCACTACTCAAGGCTATGTACACAATACAACTCCATTCAACACTTTCTTTTCTCTATTGCATACCCTTCCAACACCTTTGCACAATTATTCTATTTTTTTCTCATTCAAACAAGCATTCTCTTTCTTTTTTTTTCACATTCGTATTCACATTTTCATTTCATGCTTGTTTGAAAATTTTAAAAATTTTCGAGTAACCCACCATTTTTCTTTTCACTCTCCCTAACTTGGATTTTAACCAAACGTTAAATGAATGTTCCTTGCTTTTTGAGGCAAGGAATATAATTTAGTATAATTGAAATTCTAGAAAGCACACGATGGATGTTATTACCAAAGTTATAACATCCACTGTGACATTGACTATTGTACTAACTAATTAAACTGTAAGTAAAAGCAGTAAATAACACATCAATTGTTCACCCAGTTCAGTGTCAACAACACCTACATCTGGGGGCTACCAAGCCAGGGAGGAAATTCACTATCAGTAGAATTAATTCAGAGTCCAACAACCCAGTTTGCACTTCTCACTTAAAACCTACCCAATGACACTTCAACCTAGAGACACTATAGACCTGAGTATTCCCACTCATTCCCTCTCAATCACACCACAGTGATATCCAATTACAGTTACAAATTAAAGATGAAGAAACACTTCATACACACCTTGATCTTGCTTCAAAGCTTTGATCAAGGGACACACACACTCTTGCTTAAAATATTTGAGTGAGACACAACTTAGAATCTACCTAACCAATGCAGCGGGCAGTTGCTTGGTAAACAAGTATTCTTAAGACTCAATTCACACGTGAAGAACACACTTTCTTCACTCACAATACTCACGTGAAGAACAACCTTCTTCACTCACAAGAACTCTTAATTTGCACTCTCTAAGATTTTTTCAAGAGCTTGATTTCTAGGATTGCTCCTTCTGATATTTATAGAGCAGTCAGTCCTTTGGGCCTTGGTGCACATAGTTAGGTTTAATCATAACAAACCATACTCTTCAATTCTCTGCACGCTTGCCATTTAACTTAGGAGCATTTGTTTCGCTTTAGGGCTTCTTAAATGTCTTCTATCTTTCAACTTGAGCTCCTTATTTGTTTCCTGATTTCTAGATACCAAAATAACTAACATGCCCGCTGCATGTCATACGGTCAGTGTCATGATATTCTGTATGACATTCAACTTAACTTATAGTTAACTTACCCTGCACACACATCATTATGTATGTCTTAACATTTAGTATGACATACATGCAAACTCTAATGTTTTGCCACAAAATGCAGCCAATCAAGAGCACTTACAAACTCCCCATTTGGCAAATTTTTGGCTAAAACACCCTGTTTAACATATTAGAGTTTACACACAGCAGAAGACTTATCATGTGCCCTGTCATGCAGGAAAGTTACTAGCTCAACACACTCTCAGAGTCCTCACAGTGAGCTCTCATTATTGTAACTCACCTTGTTTACCATCTGTTAGTTACCACTACAGATGTCATACTTTGCTGAGTAATACATTGGGTTACTCCCCCTCAACTGATGCACCTTACCAGCTGAGCACTTAACCTTCACACTCTGCAGCCACACAAATTCATCCAGTCTGCTCTGGATGTTATGACATTCAGGATAACATCCTGAAGCACACACATCTGTGTTACTCCCCCTGAAGAGATGCACACACTCTGCTACTGCCCTGCAGACACACAACTCCTAAACACCTTCTAGGATCACACAGGGTTAGCAACAAACATTCCTATACACCATAGGAATTCACACATAAATTGCATCACATATTACTAACAGCACAAGGCAGCTGTTATCACACAAATCCTCAGCAGCACCTGCAAGCATGATTATACCATGTGCACACAATATCACATATGCTAGCCCACTTGTTCTGCACACCACCTATTCTTCCACCTGCTATTATTATCACTCTATTTTTTTCTCTCCCCCTTTTTAGCCACAAATTAAGATCCAACTAAGGACTTAGCGCATATCATAAATTGTAACATTACAATTGTCAAGGGAAAATTATACAAACTACTCATAGAGAGCATCACAAAAACAATACATTTCTTGCTGTCAAATAAGTCTAACCAAAAGAACTCAGACCAAAACGAAACTTCAAAATAACATCTTACACAAACAGCTTAGCAACCATCAGCTTGATCTCCACAACACTGCATCAGCACATGTCATTCTTCCTTCTCAGAGGCAGAACTGGAACTGACCTTCTCAGATTCTTCATCACTAGTCTTCTCAGCATCAGGGGAGCCATCTTCATCCCTGTCCTCTCCTTGACCAAAGTGTTCCTCTGAGTTGGCAGCCTCTTTTTCTGAATCAGCTGCCTGGCTATCCTTCTCTTCTGACCCACCATTTTCCCTATCTTCATCATTGAACTCATCATCTTTAGTTTGCTCAATGGTTCTGATCAAGGCTTCAAGAGTTTTCTTCCTAGCATCCAGCTCCTGGCAGGTTTCCTTTAGCATGGCAATGACTTCAGCTTTTCTTGATTTAGACTTGGATGTCTCAGCTGATGTTACAACAATGTTAGGAACATGGGTTCCTTGAAACAGCTTGGAATGGAATGATAAAGGGCTTTCTCTTTTGCTTGCAGCATCACTTTTCTTGAGAATGTTTGGATACTGTTTCAAAATGATGCCACAGATGAGTGAAGGGAATGCAATGGGGTCTTTGATGCTATAGCTGCCTGCATGCTTCATAGTCTGATCAAATATATATGTCCCAAAGTCAAATTTGGCCTTGGTCCCAATAACATAGATGATCTTTCCAAGAACAGTTGCCACAGTAGACTTATGGTTTGTGGGCACCCAATTTGCAGCACCAATCTTGTGCAACATAGCATACTTGACACTCAATTTGCTGGCAACTAGCTTTCCTTTTGATGGCCAGCTTTTTACCTGGTTGCCTGTTATCACTTAACACATTTTGTTTTCAGAGACAGTTACATCATGATGCGCTCTATCTGACCTACCCAGATACTTGTTGATTGTTGTTGAAGAAAAAGTAACACACTTCCCTCTTACATACACCTTGCCAAACTCTTTAGATTTCCTGTCATCACATTCCTTTGAAAGATTAACGGTGAATTCTTTGACCAGTAACTCATAGCATTGTGAGAATTGACTAACTGTTTTGGTCAATCCTGCATCATGAATGAGATTCATGATTTCTTTACTCTCAAGAACATTATGTCCCAGTTCCCTTTCCAATGCCAGCCTCTTCTAAACAACATACTTCCATCTATTTACACATGAGGGATAATGAAATGAAATGTTGTCAATTGGAACCTCAGGGACACTAGCAAGCTTGCTAGTGGTTGGTTTCTTCTTTAAGGGAATTTCAGATACATCATCATCATCATCTGAAGTAGAACCAGTTTCAATACTGGATTGGGCCTTCCTCTTCTTTGGAACCACCTTGCTCCATGCTTTTGCAGGCCCAACAGGGGTATTCTTGGCTACAGTCTTCTTTTTAGGGTTGCTTTGCATAGCTTGCTTCTTCCCTTTCCTCGTCATGAGCCTTTTGGCTACACCAGGATTGCTCTTGATTATCAAATCATTATCAGAGTACTTCTTATGATCTATAATGTCAGCCACATCATCATTCTGGTCACCTTGCATGTGAGTATCCATATTCTCAGAACCTTGACCCTTGTTATTGTCCTCTTGTGAAGTGGCTTCTAATGTTTCAACATCGTGCGTGACATTGTCTTGATTATCCAAATTATGCACAAGACTCTCAGAGTTAGGTGGAATGGCTATCCTTGGCACCTCATTTGGCTCAATCAGAACCCTCGTTACCAAGTTGGCAATGACGGAGTGGATTTGCCTAGCCTCTTCCTCATTGATTGCCTCATCATGAGTTGAGGAGTGAGAAGCCTGATCTGTTACATGTTCTTTAGGTCTTCTTGCATGTGAGGTTCATGGTTTCTTCACCATCAATCCTTCTTGGGTTAGCATTCTCAGAGGAGCTATCTCAAGAGCCTCTTTAGGGTTAGCAGCGGAATCTGTGTCAGAGCTGGTTGTCATCTTCTTGGAAGGAATATTTATTGGATGTTGAGACATTTTTGGTGACTTTGATCGTGAGAGAGAGGATTCTCTGTGCTTGTTGAAGGATGAATGGGAGATGAACAATTTGTGAGGGTACCAAGGATAGAAGGGGTGTATTGTATATGTAGTAGAGAGGTACAATTGCCCAATAGGAGGGAACTTACCTTTTTGATTGAACAGTAAATGATCAAATTTCAAAAAGTAATTCCCTATTACTTTTAATTGTTATAATCCATCATTAATAGAGGACCTCAACTTCCTTAGAGATTTTTCAAATTGAGTATCATTGAGGCCTCTTGTACCCTTGTGATCATTGTATGCTCCTGAGTCTTTTGGTTCCTCACATTCTTTCCCAAGGTGATGCCAGTCAGAATTTTTCACAGTTTTCTCTGGCTGACTAGGATAGCAGTTCATGTTACTGAGATTGTCACAAAACGATGTTATGACATTCTGAGTGACATTGCTCTCTGTATGTTGAGTAGCTTCCATGGACTCCATCAGGTTCCTATCTAGATTTCCCTGATGACCATTCTTTGGGTATCCCTTCTTGGCTTGCCTGTCCATACAACATTTACCACAACCTGTCCTACTATTTGAAGTAGACTTTGAAGTTCCTCTTGCTACTGTTTTGGACATGGTCCTTTCTATTTTTAGAACTTGTTTTCCTTTCTCCAGCCATACTTGATCCTTTTCTTCCTTTTTGACCAGGACATTGAGGTTACTCCTAGTCTCCCATAGATAGCAGTTGTTCTTGGCTCTAGATCCCCTCATAACTTCCTTACCTTCGTCATTGATGACAGCACATTCATTTTTAGTGAATTTTACATTGAGGCCTTGGTCACAAAGCTGACTAATACTGATGAGATTAACAGTCAGTCCTTTAACCAACAAGACATCATCCAGTCTTAGAACACCAGGGCCATCTAGTTTTCCAGCACCTTTGATTTCTCTTCCAGCTCCATCACCAAATGTTACATGACTTGAGGAATGAGGTTTTAGGTTTAACAAACTATTCTCTATTCCAGTCATGTGTCTAGAGCAACCACTATCGAAATATCAATCCCTTTTGGTAGGCATGCTTAGAGAAGTGTGAGTTACTAGAGCCACATTCTTAGTAACCCATTGTCTCTTCTTGTTAGGAACTTCCTTCTTGGGTTTGGCATGATGCTCTTTCTTGACATGAGCACCCTGTTTGGATCTTCCTTGATGAGAATGACTGGGAAATCCATGTAGCCAATAACAGATGGCTTGTATATGACCTAGCCTTCCACAGTAGTAACACCTTTTCCTTTGAAAGTTCCTCTGGTTTTGGTGTGCACTTCTTTGACCCTGATGTTGTGACATTGGTCGTGACATCCCCTTTGACCTCTGAGTTTTAGGTTTTGGCCCCTTGATCTCCAAGATGGGTTTCTGTTTCCCAATAAATCCCAGTCCAGACCTGTTACCTGATGTCTGACCATTCTATAGAATTTCTTCTAGAGTGTCAGTCCCAGGGTTCAGTATCCTTATGGATTTGGACATTTGATCAAGATTAGATTTCAACAGGCTGGCTTCACTTTTGAGAGATTCTATTGTTGCAAGATGTTCCATCTTCTCAGCTTCTAACTCTCTTATGAGTTTCTTCTGTTGCTCTCTTTGCTGATATAATTCTCCACTTCTGTTGCACAACTTCTTAAATGAATTAGCAAGTTCATCATAAGTCAATTCAACTTCACTTGAATCACCATCAGATATGCATACACTGTTTACAACAGTGACATGTTTGGAAGATTCTCCTTCTGATCCACTTTCTGAATCTTCATCAGACCATGTGACAGTTAGGCCTTTTCCCTTCTTTTTGAGGTATGTGGGACATTCCTTTCTAATGTGTCCATATCCCTTGCACTCATGGCATTGAACTCCTCTGTTTTGGCTAACTTTATCTTCAGATTTTTCTTTATCAACAGGCATGCTTCTGGTATAAGGTTTAGACTTAGCATCTATCCTTTTGACCAATTTGTTAAACTGTCTTCCAAGCAAGGTTATTGCTTCTGACAGACTTTCTTTACTTTCACCATCTTCACCTTCTGAATCACTTGTAGTGTTTGAAACAATAACTATTCTTTTGTTCTTTTTCTTCACAGCCTGATCGCACAGTCCCATCTCAAAGGTTTGAAGAGAACCAATAAGTTCATCTACCTTCATGTTGCATATGTCTTGGGCTTTTTCAATGGCTGTTACTTTCATGGCAAACCTTTTAGGTAAGGACCTGAGAATCTTCCTTACAAGCTTCTCTTCAGCCATCTTTTCTTCCAAGGCTCCTGAGGTGTTTGCAAGTTCAAGAACATTCATATAAAACTCATGAATAGTTTCATCTTCCTTCATTCTCAGACCTTCAAATTTGGTGGTCAGCATTTGAAGTCTTGACATTTTGACCTTGGAAGTTCCCTCATGAGTAGTTCTTAGAGTGTCCCAAACATCCTTTGCTAGTTCGCAGAGGTGTACCAGTCTGAAGATGTTTTTCTCTATACCATTGAAGAGTGCATTCACTGCTTTAGAGTTCCCAAGAGCTAAGGCCTCTTGCTCTTTGTTCCATTCCTCTTCAGGAATTAACACATCTACTCCATCCTTGTCAGTCTTCACAGGATGTTCCCAGCCAGAGTTTGCAGCTCTCCAAGCCTTGATGTCTAAGGATTTTAGGAATGCAATCATCCTAGGTTTCCAATAATCATAATTAGAACCATCCAGAATTGGAGGTCTATTAGAGAATCCTATATCTTTATCCATAATACCAGAATTTATTTCCCTAGATCTCACCCAAAATAAACAGGCAGGGTGCCTGCTCTGATACCAATTGAAATTCTGGAAAGCATACAATGGATGCTATTACCAAAGTTATAACATCCACTGTGACATTGACTATTGTACTAACTAATTAAACTGTAAGTAAAAGTAGTAAATAACACAACAATTGTTCACCTAGTTCAGTGTGAACAACACCTACATCTGGGGGCTACCAAGCCAGGGAGGAAATTCACTATCAGTAGAATTAATTCAGAGTCAAACAACCCAGTTTGCACTCCTCACTTAAAACCTACCCAATGACACTTCAACCTAGAGACACTCTAGACCTGAGTATTCCCACTCACTCCCCCTCAATCACACCACAAAGATATCAAATTACAGTTACAGAGTAAATATGAAGAAACACTTCATACACACCTTGATCTTGCTTCAAAGCTTTGATCAAGGGACACACACACTCTTTCTTAAAAGCTTTGAGTGAGACACAACTTAGAATCTACCTAACCAATACAGCAGACAGTTTCTTGGTAAACAAGTATTCTTAAGACTCAATTCACGCGTGAAGAACACACTTTCTTCACTCACAATACTCACGTGAAGAACAACCTTCTTCACTCACAAGGACTCTTAATTTGCACTCTCTAATCTTCTGTCAAGAGCTTGATTTCTAGGATTGCTCCTTCTGATATTTATAGAGCAGTCAGTCCTTTGGGCCTTGGTGCATATAGTTAGGTTTAATCATAACAAACCCTACTCTTCAATTCTATGCACACTTGCCATTTAATTCAGGAGCATTTTTTTCGCTTTATGGCTTCCAAAATGTCTCTTGTCTTTCAGCTTGAGCTCCTGATTTGTTTCCTGATTTCTAGATACCAGAACAACTGACCTGCCTGATGGATGTCATATGGTCAGTGTCATGACATTCTGTATGACATTCAGCTTAACTTATAGTTAACTTACCCTGCACACACATCATTATGTATGTCTTAACATTCAGTATGACATACATGCAAACTCTAATGTTTTGCCATAAAATGCAGCCAATCAAGAGCACTTACAATAATTTCAAAGGTTTAAGAAAAAATTTAGAATCCTACACATTTCAATGATGAACTATCTTTATCAATATGTACCAATACCAAGTTCATCACTAAACTAGGATCTAACTATTAAGCTCAATAGGGTTAGAAAATTCTCACTGTTCGCAGGGTAAGTTACTTTTAGAAATGATTGTGCTCATTATCAACAAATTCCTTGATCATATCTAATGCTTCCATAAAATCAAACTAATCACAAGATAAAGCATGAATCAATTGTACTCAACAAAATTTATTAGTCATCCTATGCATTTAGTAGACAATTGGGGTTTCTCACCATTTTTGGTTTTGGACCTAAGTGATACAAGCATTTCAACAAAGTTGCAACAAGAAACAAAATTACATTTGCACAAAGAAAAGAAGTTCTTAAACATTTACATGCTTAAATACTATCATCACCATCCAAACTTGGAAGAAACTTCATTGATGAACTATCATCACCATCCTAGAAGTTTTTACATTTCCACATCAAAAATGGAAACATTAAAATCCACACAAGCATATCAACAATAAACACAATTAAACATACCAACAATTAAGACAAATAAGCATATCAACAATAAAACTTTAAAAGTTGAACATTCCTTAATTGAAGAGTTCAACTCTTAACAACCTAATAAACGAAAAATGAAAGTAAAGAAAATGCAAGTTGAACATTCGTAACTGAAGAATTCAACTGATAATAATAATAACATTAATGTGTTATGGTGTAAAAACACCAACAAAAGTATTTGTACCCAAAAGTGGTACATACTACAACAATATCCAAAATGATCCAACAAGTGGATAAAGTACAACATAAGAGAATACAATAACCATAAATATAACTATCAATGATCTAAGGAAGTTGCATAAGACCATGCTCAAAATGTCAACAACAAAAAACTAGTCCTCCTTGGACTCAGTCTCCTCCTCTGAACCAGAAACCTCCTCAGAATCATCCTCATCATCATCTTCTTCTTCATCTCTAGCCTCCTTAGCATCCTCAGGATCACCTACATATGCCCCCTCTTTAAACAATGGCCTGGCCTCAGGTCATACAACATGTGCTAGGAACTGCTCCCTACACATCATAGAATGCTCCCACAAAGGTTCCATGTACTGTAGTTGTAGTACCTGCATAGAATCATGTAAATCTATCATGGTGCAATGAGTAGCCACCATCCAGTCCTAGTTATAGTTATAGACCTCCCTCTGAAACGGGTCAAAGCCCTGGGAACCTGCAGGTTCTGAACTAGAAGCACCTCCAGCATCAGTACCAGTGTTACATGTCTGTCCTTTCCTTTCCATCCCTTTGGTCTACAAAACTTGTCCACATACCTATCATCAATCACAACAAGAAACGTCACCTGACGATGGGAGGCTATTTTATCCCTCACATGCACACATAATACCATAGTCAAATAAGGAAAGACTAAGGGACAATTCTTCCTTGACTGTGAACCAAGTCCTCTTTCCACTACGGCATGTATCTCATTTGCAATGATTTGAGCTACATCAATTTGCACATTAGTCAAAATACTATGGACAAGATGAGCTATAGGAATTGGTACAATAGAGGTGTGCGACTTTGGCTTAATATTAGTTAACACCAACAAAAGTATAAGCTGAGCCAAAGGACGCATGTCCTCTCTGTGATACCTTCGAGGAACCCCAGACAGGTTCAACTCAACTGACTTTCCCTCAATCAACAAATCACGAGAAATGGCATTTGTATCTCTATGCATCCTCAAAGTGTGATGATATGCATCTATTTCATTCTCCCCCAAGGATAAAGGATTACCTAAAACAATGTTAATGGTGTCACAGTCAAATTTTACCTCTCTTCTGCCAACCATAGTAGTCTAAGTAAACAACTGATCTTCATCTAGAAGTGCATTGACATAAAACTCTCTTACGAGCTATATGTTGTAACTATCACCAGGCATTATCAACATTTCCCACTTTTTGCTTTGAATGATTCCTGCTACCGCCCGGTAGGATCCTTGAGGGTTGAGGTTGAATCGCTTTTCAGGTATGATGCTCCTCTTCTCTAGAGTCAGATAACGAGCAGCTTGTTTCGCTCCTTTGAATCTATCAATATCAAACTGGATTGGGTTGGACGAGATGAACTTATGACCTTTCGCTTCTTTGACGGAACTGTCTTTAGAGGTGCCATTTGTACAAACACCAAACAAAACCAACCAGCCAAGAACAATTTATATTAGTGAGAAAAGAAAACAAAAAAGAATTAGAACAAGAATCCAGCCTCACACTAAAAAAATTTAAAATTTTGTCATGTTCGTCCACAAGTTCGCTAGGCAAAACCATGGCAAACCCTGCGAATTCCCATTCTGTAGGTTTTGCCTACAAGTTCAAATTCACATAGACTTTTCCAAAATTCAATTTTTGCCATTTCAAACTATTGTACAACAGAAAAATTCAGTGAAAGCCTATACCACACGATTGCTCAAGTTAGAGTTGAAGTTTCTGTAAGAACTCATTCAATGTCAATTCAACTCTAACCTTAACACTTTCTACTTCATACTTATTGTTAAAACCCACATGTATAGTACGATAAATCAAAAAATTAGAACATGCATAGAGTCTTATATAACCCAGAAGCAAGTTTTCATAGTTTCACAAACAAACCCTAACCACATGTTACTAAGAAGAACAAAGGAAAGAATGACAAATTCAAACCTCTTATGCTGAGAGGACTGATTTGGAAAATCTAGCAAGAAGTTTGAAATGCTCTAAGTTGTGTGCGTGATGCTTGTGAGAGTGAGAGAGACAAGTTTATGTGAGGAGTGAATAGAAAAGTGAAATGGGGTAGGGTTACCCTCACAAAAATTCTGAGGAGTGGGTATTGGGCCCAAGATTTTATGGCCCACCCAATATTTCTTTTTTTAAGTGATGTGGCAGCAGACTCAGAAGTGTTTATCTCGCTCAGTTCGCTTTGCGAACTTCCTAGCGAAGACTTGCTTTAGGTTTGCCTAGTGAACTTCCCAGCGAGCATGACAAATTTTTTTCTGCTCAGCACTATCTACCACAATTAATCTAAACACTCCTATACTATAAAAGCAATAATAATGCAAGAATAATTACAATGTTAGGATTCCTCCCAAATAGCGCTTTGTTTAACATCGTTTGAGCTCGACGGTCCATGGTGACTTCACGGATCACTAAGAGAAACTGCGCAAATTTCGCGATCAACTTCACCTCAAGGTAGATTTTTAACCTTTGTCCATTCACAGTCCAACTTTCTTTCGTCTTTGGATCCTCTAACACAATTCCACCATAATGCTTTACTTCCTTGACCAAGAAGGGTCTAGACCATTTAGACTTCAACTTTCCTGGAAAAAGCTTTAACCGAGAATTGAAAAGAAGCACCATTTGGGCAGCTTGAAATTCTTTTTGACGGACCTTCTTGTCATGATAGACTTTGACCTTTTCTTTGTAAAGCTTGCTTGAATGATAAGCATTATACCTCATTTCCTCTAATTCATGAATTTGGACTTTTCTTTTCTCACCGGCCAAATTAGGATCAAAATTCAACAATTTTAACGCCCAAAGAGCTTTATGCTCCATTTCAACCGTTAAATGACAAGTTTTTCCGTAAACCATTTGAAACGGAGTTAAACCAATGAGAGCTTTGTAAGCGGTACGACATACCCACAAAGCTTCATCAAGCTTTTGAGACCAATCCTTTCTCGAACTTGACACGGTCTTTTCAAGAATTCTCTTCACTTTTCTATTCGAAACCTCGATTAGACCGTTTTTTGTGGGTGGTATGGGGTTGCCACTTTATGCTTTACACCATAATAATCCGAAACTTTTTCAAGTGGTGCATTGCAAAAGTTCAAACCGCCATCACTTATTAACACTCGAGGCGTGCCAAAACAGGAAAAGATATTTTTCTTTAAAATTTTAATTACCATTTTGCCATCAACCTTTTGTGAAGTTATTACTTCCACCCACTTTGAAATACAATCAACCACAACCAGAATGTACTCATAAGAAAAAGATGGAGGAAATGGTCCAACGAAATCTATACCCCAACAATAAAAAACTTCAACTTCCAACATACTTTGTAATAGCATCTCATCTCATTTCCCAATTCCGCCACTTCTTTGGCAAATGTCACAATTCTTCGCTTGTAGGTTTGCATCTTTAAACAGAGACGACCAATAAAAGCCCGATTGGAGGACTTTCGTTGTCGTCCTCAAACCATTATAATGACCTCCATACGGTGAATTGTGACAGTTCCAAAGGATGCTTTTAGATTCCTCACTAGTAACACATCTTCTCAAGAGATTATCACTACCAATTTTAAAAAAGTAAGGTTCATCCCACACATAAAAATTTGCATCCGACAAGAATTTTCTCTTTTGGTTTTAAGTTAGATCTTCCGGTATTAATTTGGTTGCCTTGTGGTTGGCAAAGTCAGCAAACCAAGGTCTAACTTGGACCATAAACAGTTTTTCATCGGGAAATTCTTCTCTTACTTTACTTTCTTAATTTGTCACTTCCACATTGACCAAATGGGATAAGTGATCTGCCACCAAGTTTTTAGAACCCTTTTTATTGCGGATTTCTAAATCAAATTCTTGCAACGAAATAATCCACCAGATAAGTCTTTGATTTTAATCTAGTTTGGTGAAAAGATACTTAATCGTCGAATGGTCAGTGTACACCACGACCTTCGAACCAATAAGGAAAGACCTAAATTTATCAAGAGCATACACTATCGCAAGTAATTCTTTTCAATTGTTGCGTAATTCCCTTGCGCTTCATTTAAAACCTTACTTGCATAGTGTATGGCATGCATTTTTTTTTTGTCTTTATTTGGCCAAGCACCATACCAACCGTATAATCACCTGCGTTACACATTAATTCAAAATTGATAGTCCAATTTGGAGCAATGATTATGAGTGTGGTGATAAATTTTTATTTCAAAATTTTAAAAGCTTTTAAAATTCATCACCAAAGAGAAAAAACTTATCTTTGTTGAGAAAATTGCTCAAAGGTCTTGCTATTTTTGAGAAGGTCTTTGATGAATCTTCGATAATATCCTGCGCGACTAAGGAAACTTCGTATTCCCTTCACATTTATTGGTGGTGGCAACTTCTCTATGACTTCAATCTTTGCTTGATCAACTTCAAGGCCTTTGGAGGAGATTTTGTGGTCGAGCACAATTCCTTTCGTAACCATGAAATTGCATTTTTCTCATTTAAGAACCAAATTAGTTTCATACCTTTCTAAAACAATTTCAAAAAATTTCAAGCATAACTCGAAAGAAGCCCCGAAAATGGAGAAGTCATCCATGAAAAATTTTGTGGTCTTCTTAATAAGATCAGAAAAGATGGCTTGCATGCACTGTTGAAAAGTGCCTGGTGTATTGCACAAGCCAAACGACACCTTTCTATATGTAAAAATCCCAAAAGGACAAGTAAACACCGTTTTCTCATGGTCTTCCAGATTAACCATAATTTGGTTATACCCGAAATATCCATCTAAAAAACAATAGGACTCTTGACCTAGTAACCTTTCAAGCATTTGATTCATAAAAGGTAACGAAAAATGATATTTTCGTATTGCTTGGTTAAGCCTCTGATAATCAATGCACATCTGCCAACCTGTTACAGTCCTTGTTGGAATCAATTCATTCTTTTCATTTCTTATCATGGTCATTCCTCCTTTCTTTGGAACCACTTGCGCAGGAGTCACCCAACTACTATCGAAAATCAAATAGATCATCCTGGCATCCAATAGTTTCACTACTTCTTTCCTCACAACCTCTTTCATTGTAGGATTCAAGCGGCGTTGAGGTTGAGCAACCGACTTGAAATCCTCTTCCATGAGTATTTTATGCATGCAATAAGCCGGACTAATCCCCTTCAACTCGAAGAGAGCCCAACCTATAGCTCTTCGATATTTTTTCAAAACTTGAATTAAATGATGTTCCTCTTTATTGGAAAAAATATTACTAATAATAATCGGCTTGTTACCACCTCCATCAAGAAATGCATATTTCAAATGAGGAGGCAACATCTTCAATTCAAGTTGGGATTTTTCATCATTCACGTCTTTTTTTAACACTTCCACTTCATTTTCCTAAGGATGCAATTCTTCCAAAGTTTCAATTTCATTCAAGAATTTTTCAAGTTCCCTTTCTTCCTATTTGGTAAGAACATCAAATGCATCACCAAGAGCTTTTTCAAAAGGAGTTGACATGTGGATTTGCCTTGTTACTTCCATTATAACTTCATCAGCTGCATCAATTCGAAAGTTATCATGTGTATCTTTGGATTGCTTCATTGCTTCGAAAAGATTAAAGGAAACTTCCTCATCTTGAACTCTCACTTTCATAAGACCATCATCGATATCAATCATCATTCTAGCCGTCTTCATAAAAGGTCTCCCAAGAATCAATGAAGCATCATAGTCTTCCTCCATGTCAATAACAACAATGTCAATTGGAAAGAAGAATTTATCCACCTCGACTAACACATCTTTAGATACTCCATGAGGATGAGTTGTATACTTGTTGGCCAATTGCAATGTCATTTTTTTTGCTTTCATCTCAATGCTTCCTAACCTCTTAATAATAGATAACAAAATCAAATTGATGCTTGAGCCTAAGTCAATCAAACCTTTACCAACATAAACATCGCCTATGGTAACCAGTAAAGTAACCCGACCCGGATCACTTTCTTTGATCGGTAAAGTCCTTTAAATGATTGCGCTATAACTTGTATCAAGCGTGATTGTTTCTTGGTCCATAAATCTCCTCTTCTTAGTAAGGATGTCTTTCATGAACTTTGCATATTTGGTCATTTGTTCAAGAGCTTCATAAAATGGAATATTAACTGGTAATTAACGAAAATATATCCATGAACCGAGCATAATGCCTAGCATTGTCTTTCTTGGTTGGAGCATGAGGATAAGGCAAGTTTTGAATTAGAATTGAACTCAACTTTTCTTTCCCTTTCTTGATTTCTTTTTCTTTTTCTCTACATCTTCTTTCTCATGGTTCTCATTTTTAACTAATTTTCTCCTTTTCATTTTTTTCAACTTCTACCTCATCATTTTTTTCTTCCTCTACAATCTCATCATTTTTTTCTTCCTCCACAATCTCATCATTTTTCACATTATCATTTTTCTTGTCATTTTCTTCTCCTCCACCTACCTCTCTTCCACTTATAGTCAAAATGGTTTTGCAATGCTCTTTTAGATTGCTTTGAGTATTAGCGGAAAAGGATGGCTTCGATCGTTGATCGGCTAATTATTTTGCAAGTTTCCCAACTTGGTTTCAAGATTTTTGATTGATGCCTCATTACTCTTTTGGTTGGCCATTGACATTTGCATGAATTGATTAAAAGTTTCTTCTAACTTTGAGCTTCCACCTTGAGGTTGTGCAGGTTGATCAGGATTTTGACGGTTTGATGTTCCGACATCTTGTCTCTAACCTTGTTGTTGATAACCTTAATTACCTCTTTATTAGTAACCTTGGTTGTTTTGATAAGGTTGATACCCTTAGTTTTGATTTCCCGTATAATTTACATCTTCCACAACCGGAGGACAATACCCGATAAGATGATCTCCTATATAAAGCTCACAACTCGCCACTTATTTTTTATTGGGAATATGTTTCATTTCTTTAATTTGTTGTGGAAGCTTTGATATTTGTTGCGTCAACAACTCCACTTGTTGTGAAAGTAATTTGTTTTGCATAAGGATCGTATCATTTGTTCCCAATTCTATCATTCCCGATTTTCGTTGAGGTGTACCATGGTTGTGATCTCCTTGGTGATCATTCAATGCCATCTTATCAATGATGACTACCACATCTTCCGTACTCTTTGCCATTAACAATCCACCCGCAGTAGCATTTAAAAAAGTTTTGTGAACAGATTAGAGCCCATTTCTAAAGATGTGCACTTGTGTTAATTCATAGAAACCGTGGCCTTTTCATTTTTGTAACATGGATTTGAACCTCTCCCAAGCTTCATTAAGAAATTCATTTCCTCCTTGAGCGAACACTTAAATTTTCGTTTTTGCTTCCATGAATCGATTGTGTGGAAAAAATTGTTCGAGGAACTTTTCTTCCAACACATTCCAGTCCGTCATCACCAAAGTGGATTGATCAAGATACCATTCCTTTGTCTTTCCTATTAAGGAATGCAGAAATAATCTCTTGAACAATGGTTCTTCTTCAGCTTCCAGCGCTCTCGTTGCACCCGCAATCTCATAGAATTTGGTGAGATGTGTGAATGAATCCTCATGATCCATAACAGTAAAAGGATTTTGGTATAGAAGCGCAAGAATTCCCGTTTTCATCTCCGAATGCCTACAGTTATGGGCATTGCGTGCAAATTGAGCAGTGTGCATTGGACTGTTGATACATGATGTTGAAGCAGGGGTAGTGGTGGTGGTGATGGATCTACCATGTTTGGCGGTGGTAGTGGTGTAGAACTAGAACTTTCTTCTCTTTCGCGTCTTTCCTTGGTAAGTTGCCTCCTCCTTCTAGTTTTTCTATTCAACTTATGTGCAGTTCTTTCAATCTCAGGATCGAAAAAGAAGTTGATCTGCAGGTAACTTTCCTCGCATAAACAGAGTATGCAAAACTTAACCAAACAAATTAAGAAGCACAAGAAAAAAGAACTGAGGTAAACAAAGATTAAAACTTATCAACTATTGCAATGCTTGCAATATCAAACAACAATCCCCGACAATGACGCTATTTTGTTGAAACAATATTAGTGTGGGTTTTTGTTATCGTATTCGCAGGGATATTGTGATATTACCGCGCTCTGCAGTTGGAATTATTTTAAACATAGAACATAAAAGGTGTTTGTTTTGGTTTTGTAATGCAACGATTTCATAAAATTATAATCAATGGTAAAAGTTTTGGTTTTAAATCGATTGATAAAAACATGTCAAGATTAGGGCTCGATAATCCATTTCATACGTATTTTCTTAACAAAGCATGTGAACTCATTAACAATAAATATAATCACATATCCTCTCAAGATGTTTCATCTCTAAAACAAATTGTGAGCTTTATCATATTGATCCTTAGATGATCTCTCAACCTAACTATCAATATGATAACATTAAAGAATTAATATTAGTTAATATCAACTCACAAAACTATCTCTAGACTTTGTTTATTGAAAGATGAAAAAGCTAGGTCAATAGTTAAAACATATCTCTCAATAATGATCCAACACAAATATTACATAAAAACAAGCTTTTTCACCATATATTCATCATCAACTTGTTCACATACAAATATCAAAAGAAATACATACAAAAGTTAGGATTATTTACCACTAATCTTGACACAAAAGTGACTTAGCTACCCATAACCATGGTATCTTGCTTTACAAGTTTCGGAGAAGATGAATGAACATCCACGTCAAAGAATCGAACTTGGATGCGAATCCAGCTTCTATGTGTAAAATCTCACTCTTTAGTGAAGAAATCTCAGAAAATCAGGTTTTGGTGTGTAAAAGTAGGTTATGATCCCCAAAAATGATCAAAAGTACTTATATAGTACATTCAAGATCTGTCATGTTTGCACTGCGAACAGATTATTCGGCTAGCAAACATCAAATTAGGCACATGATATGCCTCTGCACAATTAAACCGCCTCTAAGACAACTCTGAAGTTCGTCGTGCGAATGATTATTCGCCTACAAGTTCGCACAACGAACTTATGACCCTTTATCTACTGCCTCAAGTCTGGGATGCTTTGCTAGCTCTTCATTGACGCGTTGCCATAGTGAACCTTCGCTAGCTTGTTCGCCCAACGAACTTACAGGCCTTTTGCTACTACTGCCTGAAGTCTGGGAGAATTCGCTGGTTCTTTTCCAGTTGTTCGCAATTTGAACGTTTGCTAGCAAGTTCGCCCAGCAATCTTACTGATATTCTTTTCTTCCTTTGGCATCCTTGTTCAATTTCCTTGTGTCTCACACTTTGATGATTTAATGCCTACTTTCTGCACAATAACACACAAATCAAAGCTACCAAAGGTATTTTCAAACAATTGAAGAATGACAAACTTTCAAGTAGTAATTTCAATAAATCAACACAAAAGAGTTGAAAAATCCTAATTATAAATGATTAATTTAAATCAAGATTGACATCTAACAACTAGTTTAATATTGTATACTTTATTGTTTATGTCCACGTTGAATACTTCATTGAGGTTCATGTTATACTTGGTTTTCACCATGAATCTTGTCACATCCAGCTTCTACAATGTTTCCGTCTCCTTATCACAATAAATAAACTCCCCAATCGTACCTGAAATGAATTTGAAAAACTCTAGTTTCCACGTATGAAGTGGGAGACCGTAACACCTCATCCAAGTAAGTATTTGATTGTTGATATGTTCTGGCGACCATGGGTGAATGTCTACAAACCAACGAGGGATTCATTCTTTGTCTTCCTCTATTAGTGTCTTCAATTCCCCCTTCGTTGTTTTCTTCAGTCTTTAAAGATATCTCTAGCATCAAACGATTCTGGAAATTTTGTGAAGAAAAAGAAGTCACCATTTCATCTTCTTCAGTCGCCCTGTGTTTGTCGTCCAAACCGAAAACTTCTTCCTCGACTGACATTGATTTTTCTTCTTACGAACTTCCACTCAACTCTCTTTCTTTATAATGACCATGTTGAATCGATGATAAGCACAGACATGGACGGATCCACTTATAGTGGAATAGGGTCAAGTGACCCCACTTAATTTTTTTTTTTAAAACTAATAATAATTAATTTTGAAATATTGACCACACATTAAACGTATCATTGTCCCCATACTACTCATTTGATTTGAATTTTAGAAACCATAAATTTGACTATTAATTTTCTTTTATTATTTTTTTAATAAAAAAATAGAAATTAAAAAGACACAAGTAAATTATATTAAAAAAATTAATCTTAACCCCATTAATTAAAATTTCTGGATCCGGAGCTCAGATACTTAATTCTAAGATTAAAAGTTTAAATCACCAATATCTACCACCGACCAGCTTGAAGACCTTTGTTTGACGAAAACACTTCTAGTATCCACTTGTTCCTCATAACTTTTTATTACGAATAATTTGCTACGAAATATTGTGGCAGAGATTTTTTCGGACTTTCATTCAATTTTGGAGAAATATATTATATACTTCATCTATAACGGTTTATAAGGAGAAAAAAAAAGTTAACATTTAACGCATATTAAAATTTTTAATTTTTGTGCCTTTTTTGAAATACGTTTTCTCGATAATCACGTTTTCTATCCTTCATCTATATCGTTTCGAATCAATCCATATAATCACGTTTTCTCGAAAAGCCATTCTTGTGTGACCAGAAAAAACAAGAAAAATAATGAGTCTGTTAGATCTGGAAAAGCACTTCGCCTTCTATGGTTCATATCACAGCAACCCTATTAACATCATAATTCACGTATTCCTTGTTTGGCCTATCGTCTTCACCGCTCTTCTTTTCCTCTACTTTACTCCTCCTATTTTATCTCCTTCCCAAACACTCCTTAACTTTCTTCCCTCTGTCTTGATTTTCAACTTCGGTTTCTTCTTTGCTGTCTTCTATGCTCTCTTCTACGTTGCTTTGGATGTTAAAGCCGGTTCGTTTGTTGCTGTTCTTACTTTACTTTGTTGGGCTGCATCGAGTTTCGTCGCTAATTTAATCGGCTTCGAACTTGCGTGGAAGGTAAATTTATTCATTGATCTGAAACTAATTTGACTATGTAACAAAAATGTTTTTTTTTTTTTGAGAATTACTATGATGTTTTAGGTTGTGTTGGGTGCTCAGTTGTTTTGTTGGTCAGGACAGATTTTTGGACATCTTGTGTTTGAGGTAAATACTGCTCCATCACTGAAAAACATGATGTGTATGATGTGTGTGTTTTTCACGATTCATTTATGTTTGATTGTTTTTGTTCAGAAACGTGCACCGGCCTTTTTGGACAACCTTTCTCAAGCTTTTGTAATGGCTCCTTTCTTTGTGATTCTTGAGGTAGTTTTTTTGTTTGTCATAGTACTTTTGTTGGGTATGTTTCATAGTTACTGATAAATTTGTTTTTGTAGATTCTTCAAACAACGATTGGATATGAACCATATCCTGGATTTGAGACAAAGGTGAAGGCAAGGATAGATGCTAATATAAAAGAATGGAAGGCCAAGCAGCAAAAGAAACTTGCTTAATTTCAAAAAGTTATCTGCAAATGTTTTTGTGATAGAACATTTCTATGGGAATAAAGAAAAATAATAATTTGCAGAAGACAAGATAATTAATGTTGTTGGTGGATTTTTGTTGATGTATTTGGGAATGAGATTATCAATTTGTTGTGTTATCGTCATGGTTTTAAATTGCGATTGCGTGTGTTGCGATTACGGCCATTCATTGCGGTAGCTGCGATGTGGATTGAGGTCATTGCGGTTTGAATTTTTATTGAAAGATATTTTGAAATATACTATAGAAAGATGTTAATCTTTTGCATTATAAATGAGATGTAAAATGAGTTTTTGGGTTTCAAACTTTGAATTATGATGAAAATATGTAAAAAACATGGGGGAAATTGTTTGATGTGAGTTTTAATGTAGTTGAATGTGTGATTTCAAATCACACCACGATTGCAGTCCTATGCAGATGCGGTAACTACCACATCAGCAAAATTGCGGCCGCGGACCGCAATTTAAAACCATAGTTATCATTTAAACTACTGATATCCCTTACCCTTTGTTTTTCTGAGAGAAAATTAATGAAGGGAATGTATTATCTTCTCTTGTATGGTGGGAAAGAGAAAAATTAATTGATGCGGGATCCACATCAAAGGTTTTTTCTCTTCGTCTTAGAGAATAGTACTTATTATCTTTTTGGGAAAAAGACTCACATTTTCAATTTGTCTCATCTATGTTATAGGTTTGAATTGGTTTATCACAAATTTATTAAGAGTAAAAGTGTATTATTTGGGTTGGTGATGGGCGGTTGTGTGGAGTTTGTCAGCCACTGTACATGGTTTGTGGTACCATCATCTCTTGTGAATGATGAAAACAAGGACAATTAACATGGTACTTGAGGAATGGTAATATGGTTTCCTAAATTTGGAACAAAATCTTTTCATTTTTCTCTTTCTTTTGCTAAAGTCTACTTTCAAAATCTTATCTACCATCAATTTATTTTAGGTGAGAGATTTTCATGCTATTAGTCGTGAATTGAAGTAAAAGATAGTTAATTTGGTGATGATGATTCTTATGAAATGTTTCTGATGCGGTTGAGACAATGCTCTAACGATCAGAGAAGATGCCTCTAAAAAAATAACACTAATGTTTAAGTCGGTAAGATATTGAGGTGGAGTTTTGCAAATGTATAATGAATCGTAAATGAGTGTGATTCAGCGACACTTATATATGTGAGACTATTGTAACTGCATTCAAATTCTCTTATGTTAATTGCTGATGACTGTTGAATGATAATCGAGTGACTTAGAGTGAAGAGGAAGTGTGTTTATAAGTCCACATATGTGGTTTTGTGACAAATTTCCAAGTTTTCCATTTATGTTAAGCTTGTTAGCATTTTATATTCTAATGTTTTTTGTTTTCTTGCGTACGAGATGAGCAACTTGTCAAAGTTGCTCCGTAGAGGACAACGATACTCCGTAGGATGCAATAATACTACAAAACCATGTGCTCGATTTCTAGTGCTTTCAAGATGAATTTAATTGGCTCGTATCTTGATACTCGTGAAATTATGAATTATTTTTCTTGAAAATATATTACACATTAAAACAACAAAACAATAAGAGAAGATAATAGAAAACGTTCCCACACTATTAAGTTAATTCCAACATAAAATAAGCATTGGTAGTTACAAATAGTTAGTATGCTTTCATATTATAAATAACATCTTGTAACTAACCAATAAAAAACAATTAATTTAGTTTCAATCGGTTGAGTTTGTTAGCTTTTCTATTTTCTTCTAATTTCTATTATAGTTATTCCTCTAGATGAAGAACTCTGTGATGATATTAGAGTCCTTTTGAGGTTTGTTGCACGTCGTTCATCATGGTTCGCAGTGTAGTTATGTAAATAGATTTTATAGCTCTTTCATCTAATTTTGTTATGTGATTTTGAATGGTAGATGCATAGCATAGGCATCCAAATATTTTGAGGTCAAGGTGATCATCAAATCTATGAAAATAAGGTGACTTGTTTTGCAAGATTGAACTTGAAATTAAGTTAATGATTCTTAACATTGATCGAAACACGGTACCTCTGTTATGTCAATATTATGAGAAGTAATAATGAATCTGAGTTTTTGATTCTTCATTTCTATGCTTCAAAAGGAATGGAACATCAAACTAGTTGTGTTGAGACTCCCTACAAAATGGTTATGTTGAAAGAAAACGTCAACATATCCTAAATGTTGGAAGATGGTTGTTTTTTCAATCAAAATCGCCCAAACAAGGTTGGTCTTATGCAGTCTTATAAGCCATTTACATCATTAACCAAATTCTAAGTCCAATCTTGCAAAACAAGTCACCCTATTTTCATAGATTTGGTAACCATCCTAACCTCGATTACCTCAAAATATTCGGATGCTTATGTTATGCTTCTACCATTCAAATTTACATTACAAAATTTGATGTAATAGCTTGAAAATTTGTTTACTTAGGCCACAAGAAAGGTGTCAAGGGAGTTGTTTTACTTGACCTAAACGACAAGAAATATTATTATTTTTAGATATGTAACTTATGATGAACATGTTTTGCCTTATCACAATCAAAATCCACCTTATTAATGGAATTATCATTCTACTCATCTAATTCCTACCAGTCATGATATTATCACCTACTTTGAACTTGATCATCCAAATGATAATGATCATATCGATGATTTTAACCAAAACACCAAAAATTTAACCAAAAACTAAACATAAACCTAACCACTTATCTGACCATATTCAATCTCTAATTAGATTGACTCACATGAAATTCTTCAGACGTTCTCTATCCCATCTCTTATTATCATTCATATGCTAATATTTCAAATGCACATAACACTTTTGATAGGTCCCTCAATACTAATGATGAGCATGCCAATTATAATCAAGATAGTACTCAAGAATGTTGGGTTGAATCTATGAATTACGAGTCACACGCCTTATAACAGAGCAAAACTTGGATATTTGTGGACACTCCAACTCGTATCAAATATATAGGAAGCAAGTGAATTTATAAAAGTAAAACACAAGATAGATGGTATAATTGAACTCCTAAAGGAATTCTGGTTATAAAGGGATACAATTAAGTGAAAGATATTGGTTTTTTAAACATTCTCATGTGTGGCCAAGATTATAATTGTAAGAGTCCTTCTTTGCATTAGCAAAATCAAATGTTAGCATTCATGTCATTTAGATGTAAATAATGAATTCTTGGATGGTGATTTGCAAGAAAAGGTATATATGAATGTTCCTTAACATGTTAAGATTCCTAAATCGAACCAAGTCTTCAAGACACTCAAGTCTATTTATGGTCTCCAACAAGCAAGCAGAAAGTGGTATGAGAAGTTAACAAGAGTCTTACTTGATTAAGGCTATAAAAAAATACTCGTATGATCATTCTTTTTAACTTTTCACGAGGATTCTTCTTTCAAAATTCTTTTGATATGTGTAGTTGATGTGAATTAAGCAGTAAATTCTATTTTTAAGTTTGATAAGATTAAGAAAATTTTGGACAACCAATTGAAAATCAATGACCTTGTCCTGCTGAAGTATTTTCTTGGAATTTAGGTAGCTTATTCTAAATTTGGCATAACCATATGTCAAAGAAAACATTGTCATGACTTACTACATGATGCATGATTACATGGAGCTAAAACTTCAAAAACACCACTTGATCCCTCAACAAGTTGCACCCAGAATCATCAAATATTACTTATTATCTAACCATTTATAAGTCTTGTAGGAAAACTCCTTTATCTAACCACTATAAGTCTTGATATCGCATTTCTAACACAACAACTTAGCTAATTCATTACTTCACCCATTATTACTTATTATGAGACTTCATGTTGAGTCATAAAGTACCTCAAAGGTTCACCAAGTTAAGGCTTTTATTGATTAAGAGAGATGCATAAATTTAATTACATGGATTTTTTTATGCAAAAAAGGAAGGTTGCATTGACACTAGAAGATCTACTGATGGTTATTATTTATTCCTTGGTTCTTCTTTGTTTTCATGGAGAGCCAAGAATTAGCATAAAATGTCCATAAGTTCTTATGATGTAGAGTATATAGTACTTTATTTTGCATCTTGTGAAATTCAATGACTTATTTCATTGCTTGTAGAACTTGAAGTCAATTGCACCAAACGTCCAACGCTATATCGTGACAATCAAAGTGTTATACATATTCTTGTCAATCTCGTCTTCCATGAAGAAACAAAAATCTTGAAATTGACTACCACTTGTTTGATAAAGAATCCAAAAGGAAATGTTTAAGCTATTTCATATTCATACAAAGGCCCAAATTGTTGATTTCCTTACAAAACCTTTGCCACCCAAGACCTGTTATATTTTCATATCTAAGTTTAACATGCTAGACATCTACCATACATAGTTTGAGGGTGGGTGTTAAACTTGTATATTAAATTCTAAGTAAAATTCTAAAATTCAAGTTTCATATCCCTAGAGAGACCAAAGTTACATGTTCCTAACAAATTCAGGGGATGAACCTTAATATGGTGGTTTTGTTATTTGTCTTATCGCTTTCATTTTCATTTATTTTTGTTTATCGAGTCTTCATAATTTTACATCTTTGAATCAATTTTTGAGTCGATTCATATTTTAGCATGTATAAATCAATGGTTATATTTAAACTAAATCATGATTCTTTTAGTCAATTGCATGAGTCAGTAGAATAAGAACCATGTGTGTTATTGGTTCAAGTTAGGTGCAAAGAAAAATCTCAAAGTATTTTGAAAACCATGAAAATTTGAGATTTTGTGTACTTGTTCGAGTCATGAACATTCCTTGACTCGAATCAAATTGAACAGAGAAAAAATAAAGATTTTCAAACACTCTGATTCGAATCACACTTTTAACTTGATTCAAATCAGGCAGCTTTGTGATTCTAAACAAACTTTACACTTGATTCAAAATAGACAAATATGGGCCACCTCTGCTTCATTTGATTCGAATCAAACTTTACACCTGATTCGAATAAGATAATATTTTCCACATTTCTACTTCGTCTCTGTTTAAATTGATTCGAATCAGACATTACACTTGATTTGAATCACAGGATTTCTAACTCAAATCATACTTTTCTTGATTCAAATCAGACGATAAATGGGTAAGAATCTTTATGTCTTCTTGTTCCACTTCACTTGCTCATTTCACTCAAATCATGAAATGTTCTTGATTCGAATTTAACTAGTTTTTCATCCTTTTTTTACTTAATCTCAAGCACATATAAATTTATTTTTTCATCATTTTTCATATACATTTTTTCACAATCTACATTGTGATTTTTGAGAAATCAACACCTTTGTTTTTGAAAGTTCAAACAAACTCTTGCAACGAAATTATTTCATCTTCAATCTTAAGTTTGATTTCAAATCTTGATCATGGGATATTTTAATTGATTGAAGGAGACACTGTCTTGAAACTAATTGTTCTTGAAGATTTGGTTGCAAGGGGACTTAACTACTCTCGTTTTGGGAGGAACCAGAATAATCATGTTATGTTCATTTTTCTATTTACTATACTTCTGCTTTTTTCCGTTGCCCTAGTTTTCAGGTTTTGAACTTATGTTTAGAACCTGAACTCTGTTCAGAAGCAGAAATATTTTTAAAAGAACATAATTCAACCCTCCCCCCTTCTTCTGTACTTTTTCTCACCTTCACTTAAGTCTTAGAGTTTCTCTAAGTTGTATTGTATCTACACCTCTGGTTGTACATCAATTGTAATTGTTACCCTAAACTCTTAACAATTTGTTTAGAGTCAGAAGTCTCTTGCTTTAGTGCTTGAGCATTTGAAGTCTTAAGCTTGTGTGCTTGAGCAAGGAAGTCTCTGACTTGTGTGTTTGAACAAAGGAAGTCTTTAACGTGTGTGTTAGAGCAAGGAAGTCTTGAGCATGTAAGCTTGAGAAAGAAAGTCTTAGAATTATGGGTTTAAGCAAGGAAGTCTTATACTTGTGTGTGTAAGCAAAGGAAGTCTCTTACTGGTGGGCTTGAGCATTTATAATCATATTTGGTTATAATGGAAACCCCTTGGAAGTGCAAGGGGACTGGACTACTCTCAAGCTGTAAAAGGAACCAGGATAATTGCTTGTGTTTCTTGCTTTACATTTTTTGCTTCTAAACTATATTCCACTGCTATCATTTTTTTACATCTGAGTCAGAATCTGATAAAGAATTACAAGATTTTAGACTCTAAAGTGACTCTGATTCAGTCTCTGATCAAGTTCAATTAGAAGAACAAATTGAAAAAGTTTATGAAAAGGCAGCACAATTCAACACCCCCCCCTTCTTGTGTTTTTCTCACCTTCACATTCTGATGTATGTAGTCCTTTTAAGGTACCTTCACTCGGAGGTAACAAGTACTTTGTTTCATTTGTGGATGATTTCACTAGAATGACATGGGTAGCACTCATTAAGTTCAAACATGAGGTGTTCCACAAGTGACCAACCAAGACAATGGTTCAAATACTTACATCTTGCAGAATTCTGGCATAACACAGTCTTCCACAGTTCCATCAAATGTCCTCATTTGAATCCCTATACGGACACTACCCACCGTCTCCTCCTCTTTACAATGTTGGACCCATATCTCTTGAAGCTGTGGATGTGTCCCTATAAAACAGAAATGAAGTCCTTAATAATTTGAAGCGTAACTTAGAACATAGCAGAAAAATGATGGAAATCCAGAGTAATAAGAAAAGAAGTGACGTTAGCTTTCTCGAAGGTGATCTTGTTTTGCTTCGCCTTCAAACTTATCGCCAGGCCTCCGTGCAACACCGCGTCTCTAACAAACTCTCCAAGTGTTATTACGGCCCTTTCAAGCTCCTTCTCCAGATCGGAAAAGTAGCGTACCATCTCAATCTTCCTCCTTCTTCGCGGATCAATCCCGTCTTCCAGAGTTTGAAGATTCAGAACATCATCCTCAGATCTCCACTCCACCGCTTCAAGACAACCCAAACCATGACTCTAGACTTTTGGGGGAGAATATAGAACAACTAGACACACATGCAAGCATTGATAATGAAACATGTGTTCAAGAAACTCAAGAAAAGTACTTATCAAACATGGATTCTGTTGGTTGGCAACCCACAAGAAGTACTGAG